>JASDQU010438711.1:8475-34231 GCA_032191745.1 Picea mariana
ATGTATGGAAGTAAAGAGAGATTAGTGGATCACATTTATGAGTTTGTTACTCATCCCATTGTATAAATAGGAGTGCAATCTCCTCCATTTGTAATCTAAAGTTTGTAATCTTAGAATTAGAGAGAGTTGTAATCTTAGAGTTGGTTTGTAATGGACATTTTTAAATACAGAATCATACTTCGATTTTGCTTCTACATCTGAGTCTCATTTGAAGTAGTGTTCTTGTGGAGTTATGGAGGGCCCCCATGGCCTCACTTGCATGTTGATTTGCTTGTTTTAGGTATAGATTAATTTATGTTTTTGTTTGATTTCAAGTATGATTGATTTGAACGAGACTTTGTGAGTTGAGTCCTTGTAAGGGGACTGGAGTTTCTAACGAATCTTAGGAATTAGATAACAGATTTTAATGTGTGTAAGAGATTCTGTGAGTTGAGTCCTTGTAAGGGGATTAGAATCTCAGGAAAACATAAGCACTCTGATTTTAGTAGGTAGATTGTTTAAATTGTAGAGGTGTTTAAGTGAGAAGGAACCAAAGTACAATCTCTTGTAAAAGAGTATTGGCTCCTGCTACATCAAACCCTCGTGAGAAGGAACCAAAGTACAATCTCTTGTAAAAGAGTATTGGCTCTTGCTACATCAAACCCTCCTTTAGGTAGTTGAATCTTTCTCGATCTATATAGCGCTTCTAAGTTTACCTTCCCAGGTTGACATTAAATTGAACTCTGATTGACATCATCAATTGGAACTAAACACTTGTCATGCCAGGTTTCTCTCTATCGTTGGATAACAGCTGTGTGCTCTGCAACAGACAAGCGTGCTTCATCCAATTCATTGAGTTGTTGAAGGCGTCATTTATGTGCTTCTGTAAGATTTAGTCCAATTTTCTGGGTCATTCTTAGGGTCTTGATCTCAAATTCGATTGGGAAGATGGGTTCTTTACCATAGACTAGATGGTAAGGAGAGTAGCCAGTGGTGTTACACCAGGTTGTATGATAAGCCCATAAGGCATTTGGGAGCTCAGTAGCCCAATTATGTCGGTTTGTTGAGACAGTCTTCGTCAGGATTTCCTCTAGGACCTTATTGGTGCTTTTTACTTTCTCATTTTCCTGTGGGTGGTATGGAGAAGTAAATCTATGCTTAATGTGATAGTTGTCCAGGGTGGCAGTGATTATATGGCCTGTAAATTGTGACCCTCCATCAGTAATTATTTCTCTGGGTAGTCCATACTATACAAACAATTTGAAAAGGAATTTGATGACTACTTCTTTTGTTTCATTTGGTAAAGCTTCCGCCTCTACCCATTTGGTCACGTAGTCCATTGCAATGAGAATATAGGCCTTTTGATTTGACTTTGGCTTAAAGGGGTCGACGAAGTCCAACACCCATCTTTCAAATGGTTCTATGACTACTTGTGTTTTCAAGGTCATTTCATCAGCCTGACCTGGTTTCCCCATCCACTGACAGCTGTCGCATGTCTCAACATATTTCTTGGCATATTTGAATATTGAGGGCCAATAATAGCCCAGCTGTAAGATCTTGTGTCTAGTCTTGCGGTCTGCAAAATGCCCCCCACAGGGCTCGTCATGTCCTGCTTTCAGTATGTCGTAGATTTCGTCCTCTCGTACACATCGACGGATTTGGAGATCAGCTCCTGTGTGGAAAATATATCCACTGATCCAAGTGAATCGTGCGCTACGTTGGACGATCAGTCGTCTTTCCTTTGATGATAAATGTTTCAGTAATATTCCCACTGCTAGATAATTTTCTACATCAGCGTACCAAGGTGGTTTTGTATTGACAGCAAACAAATGCTCATCTGGGAATTAGTCCTCAATTAAAAATGAGTCATTTGTTTTTGGGATGCGGGACAGGAAGTCTGCGACAATATTTTCTCTCCTGGATCGATCTTTGATGGTGATATCAAATTCCTACAATAATAATAACCATTGAGTGACCCGTCCATTAGTAATTGGTTTATTATCTAGATATGTAATGGCAGAATGATCAATATACAGGATAACTGGATAGCATGTTATATAATGACGAAATTTATTGATGGCATGTATAACAACTAAAAACTCTTTCTCTGATGAAATAAATGGTGTAGGGTTTCTTTTATTCTTCCTATCCAAGAACAGTGCCTATGGCAATGTCTGAGGCATCGGTGGAAATTTGAAATGGTATTTTCCAATTTGGTCCTCTCAACACTGAGACTATTGAGATCAGTTTCTTGAGTCCTGCAAAAGCCACATCACATTTGTCAGACCATTGAAATTCTACATTACCTATCAAAGCATGTAAGGGCACAACAGTTTTTGAAAAATTTGGCATAAATCTGCTATAGTATCCTGAAGCACCAAGGAAACTATGTACCTCAGTTTGTGTGTGTGGAGTAGGTAGATTAAGGATTACCTCAATTTTTGCTAGGTCTACTCTAATTCCATCTGCAGAAATGTAATGCCCTAATACCACACCTTCTCTCATCATCATGTGACATTTTTCGTGACTTAAACATAACCTAGTAGTGATGCATCGTTCCAATACCTTCTCCAGATTATTCAAGGCTTGATCGAAGTCATCATCGTACGGGGTGAAATCATCCATGTAGACTTCAAGCCCTTCTCTAATCAGATCATTGAATATGCTCAGAATGACCCTTTGGAATGTATCTAGAGTGTTACAAAGTCCAAAGGGAAATACTTTGTAGGCAAAGGTACCCCAGAGACATGTGAATGTTGTTTTATCCTGATCTTCTGGGGTAATCTGGATCTGATTATAGCCACTGAAACCATCTAGGAAAGAGAAACATTTATTCCCTACCAAGGTATTCAGGACCTGATCGATGAAGGGTAATGGAAAATGGTATTTTTGAGTAGCTTTGTTTAGCTCCCTGTAATCAACATAGATTCGCCACTTCCCATTTTTTTTTGGGACAATGACTAATGGGGAAACCCATCGACTATCTAAGATAGGGTATATAAAATCAACATCCAACATATTTTATAGCTCTTCTTTAACAATATCTCTGAGGTGGGGGTTCAGTCTTCTTTGCGGTTGTCGGATAGGTCAGACGTCTTTCTCAATTTAAATGTGGTGTGTGCAAAGTTGTGGATCAATACCTTTCATATCAGAGTACTCCCAGGCAAAATCTTGTTGGTATTTAGAGAGGGTTTGGATTAGTTTTTGTTGTTGTTGCTCTTCTAGGTTGGCATTAATGTTCAGAGACTTCCCTGGTGCGACCTCAATGGATTTGTTGTTTTGAACAGCGGTAGTCGAAATTTGTTGCTCCATTAAATCTTCCAGTGGGTCTCCATGTGCTTCAAAGTCTAGAACAGCTTGGAGCATCTGGCATGTTGGGTTACTTACAATGGTTGGGTTGTTAATAAACCCACTGATTACATCATCCTCTAGCTAATTCTTGAGCTTGAAATCTTCTTCCATCGTGAGTGGGGCATGCAGATCCTTCTCTGGATATCATGGTGATGGAAATTGTGGGTGTATGATCATTGGACTAGGTTTGGCTAGAGGATATAAGATGAGATTCCTTGTAACTCCTCCTCTAGAAATTGTCATTATACCTGATCGAAATCCTATGTACGCATCAACTGTCGCAAGCCATGGTCTGCCCAATATCAATGGATGCCCTTCGAGTCCACTTCTTGGGTTGATGATGAGAAAATCTATGGGATATTCCCAAGAATCAACTGAAATGGATATATCATGTAGTGTGTAATGTGGTTTGACCACTGATTGATCAACCAATTGCAACATAATCGGGGTTGGGTCGAAAGAGTCAAGACCCAGGGCATTGCAAGTTTCCATAGTTAGAATATTGATGGCCACCCCCAAATCAACTAGGGTATTTGGAAAGGAACAACCCTGAATCTGAATTGTTACTATGGGGTTCCCTGGATCTGCATATTTGACTGGTGTTTCTCTACCCAAAATTAGATCAAATAAGGCTCCCACTACATGAACTGTTGATGATGAATTTTTTATTTTTTTGACGGGCTTCCTCCCACATAGCTCCTTGATTGTCTTTGCATAGATCAGTATGTCTTGCAGGGCTTGCGGGAGTGGAATTTTGATGTATAAATTCTTGAGTTCCCCTACAATGTCAAAGTTAGGATATACGGTGGGTTTCTCTATCATCAGTCTTTCAGGGAATGGAGAGGAGGGAATTGCATCCTTATTAGAGTCTTGTGATTCGATTGTGTTCCCCCCTTGCTCGATTTCTTCTATTATTACCACAGTTGAGGGTGTTATAATTGGTTGTTTTTCATTCCCTTGTTCTTGGGGAACGTCATTTTGTTCAGGGGAGATTATGCACCCCGATCTTAACCGAAGTTCATTGCATCCTATTGGATTGATTTCCCCTTCTCCACTTTCCATAATCTGGATGAGCTAAGTTGGTCTGTTATTGGGATTTGGGTGGGGTTGGGCAGGTAATTGAGGGCGCAATTGTGATTGGGGCAATGGGAGTGGAGTTTGTAACGGGGGTTGGGTTTGAGAGGCCATCCCCATAGGTTGGTTATTCATCCCCATGGGTCGCTGCCAGTTCTGGTTCCAATTTGGGTTTTGGGCAGTCAAGTTAGGCCATTGTGGAGGGTAGGTATTATCCGAATTTTTCCAGGATGAGGTGGGGTATTGCGAATTGGGCCAATTGGAACTTGTAGTTGGTTGATTTTGCCAGTTGGGGTTTGTGGCAGGATGGTTTGTCTAGGTAGGAATTGTAGGTGGGTACTGCTAGGGCTGCCAATTCTGATTAGTAAATGGTTGACCCTGCCATGTGCTGCCAAAATTCTGTTGTTGATTATACTATCTACGAAAAAAAGAGGAAGGGTCCTGTAATTTATTTTGAGGCCGGGAATGCCACTGACGGCATTGAGCCATCAGATATAATGGTTCTATTTCCTCTTATGCTTCTTTGAATACAACTTTCAATCCAGGGAGTGATGGGCATTCATCTGTGTCATGATCCTTGGCGCAAATAGAGCAAACCCAAACTATATCCAAGGGGCATTCCCTTGGACCATGTTTCTTTCTGCACCTGTTGAAAAATATAGCCAAGGTTTGTTTGGCCTGCAATACATCCAATTGTGTAGTCAGAGTGCTCAAAATATCTTTTTTAAAGTTTTCTAGGAGATTACCAACTTCAGCTCGCGTAACACCCCCGTTGGTGATATTCTTGTTTCTTGTGAGGGACATCCGCATTCCTGACCTGGTCCGTGTACTTCCTCGTGAGCACCTGATACACAATAGAACAATGTCTTCATAAGTTTCATGATAAATGTCACATTTCCCCATTAAATTCAATGTTTCTACTCATTCATCTCTCATGCCTTTGATCAGAGTTTCTTTGAGTACTTCACCTAGTAATGTGCCATAGGGTGATCTTTGCAAATTATACTGAAATCTTTCGACATATTCTTCTAATGATTCATTTTCTTTTGCATTCATTTGAAAGATTTCATCTTTTAGGTCTCTGGTTCTGCAATAATCCTGATATTTTAACAAGAAGGTTTGTTTCATCTGGTCCCATGAATTGATGGTTCCACCTCCCAATCCCATGAACCAGTGTAGGGCTGCTCCCTTCAAGGTAGAGGGGAATAGTTTTAATTTTTGGGGTTCAAAAGTGTAATCATACCCTCTACATAGGACATCAAATTCAAATGGGAATGCATCCAGGTCTTCTAAAATCAATCCATGGAAGGTTGGCAAGTTTTGTAAGGGGATTTCTTTCATGGGGGCATTGGCAATTGGGTCAACTATTGGATACTCCAGCGTGGAGGTCTGGGGTTGTTGTTGATTTGGTTGTGCCATTTGATCGAAAATGTGCCAAAAATTTTGAGGAGGTTCTTGATCCGGGTGCTCTATTTGAAATAGTTGATTATTTGGTCCTTCAGGGAATTTGATTACACTCCCTTTATCTGGGATTTTGGATATGCCTTCTTCTTTCACAAGAGACTCAGGGTTAGGTGGTGATGGTGGGTCTGCCTTGTCAACCCCACTAGTTTCTCCTATTCCCTCCTCCAGATTATTAGAGCTTCCCTCTTCTAAGGGGTTGAGCAGTGGGAGATCTATATTTTGAAAGCTCTGCTTAGTCCCTTCAGTTTTTCTATGAATCTCAGTGTGGGCTGTATTTGGTGAAACTATTGCTTGAGGGATTTGGGTGGGTCCTTTCCTAGGTCCAACCGAAGCTTGAGATTCACCCTTTTTGATGATTTCATCTATGAAAGTGCTTCTTCCAGGGATCACCAAACCCTGGGTTTTGGTAATTTTTGGTGGGGGGTTTGGTTTTTCAAGATCCTTCTTTCTAGTCATACACACTTCACACAACAACAAAAGAAATTTCAGCAAAAGAAAACACCTACGAAGCCTCTTAAGTGTCAACTGGAGGTAAGCGTTGGCATAAGTATTTTACTTATTACCTGCGTAGGTTATCACCTTCCGTCTTCAATACCTGGTCCTCCAGAAACACAACCTATGCTACCTTTGACATTCTCCCTAGCAACGATGCCAAAATGTTGGTGTCTAAAGATGTCCTAAAAACAACCTTAGTTTAACATTAATTTATCAACACGGAGATTCATATTTTATCTCAAGAATATCGGCAAAGTCTATGCAGGTAGCCTAAAATCATGTAGCTAAACCAAATCTGAGTTCATCAACAATCAAGTTCCTCAAACGTTCACCAAAGATTTTAAGAACTAATGGAATTGAAATCTGATTACTAAGATGCTATAAAGTGGAAAGGAACTAATCAATCTATTGAATTCTCTTAACTAAAAAGAAGTAATTGAATCTAAGTAAGGACTTGCAGAATTAACTATCAATTATGAATTCTGATTACTGGAAAGGAAATAACGAATTACTCCATCTACAGAAAGAAACAACAATTGTAATCTAGTCGGAAGGGATAACTAATGTAACTTTTATTGAAAGGAACAACTATTGTAACTTTAACTGAAAGGAACAACAATCGTAAATCTAAGGAAAAGGAAAAACGTGGATGAAAATGTGAGGAACTGTCAAGCAACAACTTCAGAAATGGAAATCGTAACGACAATCATTAATACTTGATGGAAATGTCTGTCTTCTATATGCAAACAATCATAAAATCATTAACACACTTATGCATTTAGCCTTGGCTATTGTAAAAGGGATCTGAATCACAAAATAGAAATCAAACTTCAAACTAATACAATTACAGAACAAGATAGTAGCTCCTTCATACTGGGCCCTCGGTCTTCAGAAGTACTGCTACAAGAAACTCAGTACACAGAAATGGTAGAAACACTCAAAACTTTCATTGATTCCATAGCTGGTGAAACATTTACAAAAACTACTTTCGCAGAGCAATTTTGAATCTAAATACTTGAATATGTTTTTTCTCTTATTTTTCCTGGATCTATTACCCTCTTATATATTACAATAATCTGGGTAAATCAAGCTATCCTGAGGATCGAAAGATCCTCAGGATTTCTTTACTATTATAAAGTTACAATATAGAAAATGCATTATCTTCAATACTACTTTGCACCTAAAAAGTCTTCAACCTCCAATAGATTGCGCATAGCCAAGATCTCTTTGGTTATCTTTGACAGTTATTTATCCAATTATGCAACAAAATCAAACCATTCCAATCATAATTTAGAATCTATTTAATAAAAATTCAATAACAACCCTAAGAGACATATTAATCATGTTCTTTCCTATTTATCCCTAACTATCTGAAGAATCAATCAAAATCATATCATGAACTATGGGAAAAAGGAAGATTTTTATATCTTTTTTGTAACCCAACACATGTCATACTAACATTATATCACCAGCCTCTACTAGTCATGTTGAATATTGGTTGAAAACCTCCGCGAGTCATGTTGAAGACCTGCAACCAACCGCTACAAGTCATGTTGGGGGAACATGTCTGGTCACTGCTAGTCACACTGCACATTCATCACCAACCTCTGCTAGTCATGTAGGGGATTCATCACCAACCTCTTCTAGTCATGTTGGGAATTCATCACCAACCTCTACTAGTCATGTTGGGGATTCATAACCAACCTTTTCTAGTCATGTTGGGGATCCATCACCAACCTCTGCTAGTCATGTTGGAGATTTTCTACTAGCCTCTATAAGTCATGCTGGGAGCATGTCACCAGCCACTGCAAGTCATGCTGGGGGAAGTCATATGATTGAGAAGCCTAGACGTCTCGGACGTAATCCTATATTCCTTTGCAAGACTTGTGAAGGAAGTCACCTTAATCATTTGTATCTTGTTACTGCTGGAATACCAGAAGCATGGGGCTCACCTAAGGGCCCTTCAGGTTTTCAGGCATCTATGGTTTCACAACACTCAATTCCTTCTTTGTTTGATACAGCAATCATGCCGATGCAATCTTCAGCTAACACCTCTTTTCCTTTAGGGGTTGATGCATCCTTTGACCTTGTTGTCTCACATCCTATTCAAATTATGGTCATGTCAATGGAATCTTCAACCGACACCTCTCCTATGTTCAGGGGTGATGCATCTCTCGACCTTGCTGTCTCACATGTTGTTCAACCAATGGTCATGTCGATGCAATCTTCGACCAAAAACACTCCCGTATTTTGGGTTCATGCACCTCTTGACCTTGTTGTCTCGCATCCTATTCAACCAATGGTTGAGGAAGTGGTCATATCGATGCAATATTCGATCGATCCCACTCTTCTCTCAGAGAGTGACAAGTCTAAGGAAGCATTCATGCCAATGCAATTTTTGGTCGATATCGCTCTTCTAGTTCTGGTTCTATACCTTCTATGCCATGTCCTTAGCATTTCTAGTACTTCACCTTTTGAACAAGAGAGATTTTTACTCTTCCTAAGTTCTCTCCCTCCAATTCTTGATGAGGTTCCCTTTGATTGGGATGGTCTTGTGGGGTATCCAATGCCTTCGCCTATGTATTTTCCAAAAGGAGACATTATTCGATATAACACGGGGACGATAACCTCTATTAGCACTTTTCTCTCCTCAACTTGGAGATATTTGGGTCTTCCCATGCTTGTGTCAGTTCTTCGTAAGATAGTGACATTCCATAGAAGGTCCGCCCTTGAGCCTTGGCCTCCCACGTGGTTTGATGCCTAGAATATTCCAAATGAGTCTTAGTTAAGCTCTTTTCTGACTTGTATAAAAATTGAAAAGATTGTCGAGTTATTTGTCCCTTTCACAATCGTTAAATTGGATTTGAAAGGTCATGAGTCTTAGTTAAGCTCTTTTTCGACTCGTTATCAAAAATAAAAAAGATAGCCAAGTGAACTTGTCTTTTTCACACTTGTAAATTGGATTTGAAAAGACATCTATTTGGCACAAGTTTACCCCTTTTTCACACCAAGTAGACTACAAGACATAAAAAAGGACATTTTTTGACGTTAAGTTGTGATTGCATCTCATGCCCTTGCTTGGAGTCTTGAGCCTTTAGCCGGTTCTCGCTTTGCATTATAAACTGTTGCCTAAGCAATTTTTTCATCATCAACCAAGCAGAACCTTGTTTATATCCTTCACAATTTGACACCCTATACCCTGGAGGGAACATCACCCCGAGTGTCTATCTCCCACATGCATTCCCCTACATTGAGCATAGGTATGTTCCACTGCTGGAACTAGTTTTTTTTACTTGCGACACTCATTCCCTCCTCTATATCATAGCATTCATTTGTTATGAAAAAAAAAAAGACTGGCGAGAAGGGAGTACTATATTGTAATTGGAAACAGTCACGTTTCCTTTGAACAGAGCACAAAGTTATTGAGTCCTTGCATCATCATAATTTTGGGTTTAGCATAGACTTAGGAAGTTGATCTAGTTACAGAGTTTTCTCTACCGACTGGTTACTCTTCCAGTCCCTATGGAGAACATTATTGATGCCTCTTGCATCTAATAGTCACATCATTGAGTCTATGCTATCGGAGTCCACCATGTCTCATGCTCTTGTTCAGAGGAAGTCTATCAACCTGCGTCAACCACTCCTCAAAAATCTTGACTTTGCATGTTGGCCATACCCTCAGTCTATCTCAGAATCACATGATACTTTGGTCTTATTATGCACCCCGACCCTATTTTCATCATTGGTAGGTCACCTTGAACCCAGCAATCGACACTTCATCATTGGTTATTGACTGGGTGGTTTCCCTTGTGTTCGACGGCAAGACATCTATTCACACTTTGGGATTCATGCAGTGTCTTGGTTTCCATTAGCCTTATTGATGGTTTCCTCACCTTTGTCAACAATTTTCATCATTGGCTGCTATTCAGAGGGTCTTTTTCATATACCGCTTGCACTTGGTACATGCAAAAGATGCACAAGGTCATTGGTTCATGAACATGTTCTTCGTCTAATCTCCACCAAATCATGAAGCTCCTGCTTTGTTCCTCGTGCTGACTAATGAGAGATGCCTCAATTCTCTCCTTTTAGTGGGTCTCTTTCCATCGACTTCAGCTCATTTATTTTGGATATGGGACCTAGAGTTTTATGGGTACCTTGAGGCTTTCAATCATTAGCGGTAGGCCCCCTTTCCATTGACATAATCCTTTATTCAAACTTGTAGAAATGTACTTGATGCCTTGATACCTAAATTCATTATTGGTAGGTTGTATCACATTTGTTAATGATATACTTCAATGACCAGTAATCAAACAATGTCTCATCGTGTTCGACCTCAACTCCTTTATTCACATTATGTAGACTTGCACCTTGGTAGATTATATAGAATACTTGAAGACATCACTATGTGGTCGCAACTTTCCTGAGCTGTTGCTTCTCTTTCATTGGACCAACACCTGTTTGACTTTAGTGATCATGGGAGGTCAGATTGTACTTCAAGGTATACATATATCTTTAGATTGATTATGAAACTGATTTCACTGGGACTTGTTCGTGACTATGACAGCTTTCGGCATATAACCACTTTCATATTCACCTATTCATGGCCATGAACACTTGTTTGGTATATTTTCCACATGGATCTGCATTGTATTCTTGGAAGCCATGTATGCAAAGTCAGTACATAATGTAATGAGTAATTGAGTTCATCCAACTGGTTCTCTACCACTCCACTTATGGGTTATTTATAATGTATTTCTTCCATCAAAAATACTCCTCTGATCTCACACATTAGGGGGCATCTTTTATAGAAAGATTTTTCTCACCATTGCTATCTTTCACAGAGGGCCTTTTTCCATTTCCCTATGCAGACTTATCATCCCTTTTTTTATGAATCCAGAGCCAAAACTATACATTTTTCCACATATATGCTCCCTATCAGTTATGCAATATGCGTATATGTTGGCTGCTCCACTACAGCCCATGTACATCGAGATTTGTGCTAGAAAATACAAAATGGAGACGGGTTTCCATGTCACGACAAGATATATCTAATCCTTGACCTTCCATATACTAGAAACATTCCAACTCGGCCCTTCAGTTGCATTTTGAAGGTTATAAGAGCACAATTTTGAGCTATGGAAAAGGAGGAGAAAGCATTCAATTTTGAGAGCAAAGTTACTTTGGAGAAATTACTTCATATTGAGTCTGCATCCCTCTATCCCTTAAGTCTGAAAATAGTTTTCAGCCCCCAAGCTCATTCCCTATTGTTGAGAGAACCTCATTGCCTCTTTCCTATGAGCTTGCCTTTGGTGCAGGATTGAAGTGGTGGAGACCCAGTTGGAATGAACTTGGTTTCTTGGTTTCAAACCGTCCCAACATGAAAGTATGTAATGTTGTCACTTATGTTGATCAATTATTAATAGAAATAATCCTTCCCCATCCTATTGGTATCTTGAAAATATATGATTATTATCCATGGGTGTGTTTGTAATGTTTATTAATGGATTATGCTATCTGATGTGCTAACCCCTTTTGTATCATCACTATGTACTTGCTCTGCTTGTTTTTTAATAACTTCTTGTAGGTATAAAGCTTTGGGTCAAAGTTCTCAATGGTGGAACATCATCAAACGTTGGATCGAGGTAGGCCTCTTTATTATACTTCACATTAATCTATATAGCATATGTTGGAATTAAGTTTATTTCTGTAGTCATACCTATCTGTTGTGGTTTACCCTTGGCCATAGAGAGTTTTTCCCTTGTAACAATACCAAATCTTGGCATCTTTCCTTAATGGTCTTTAAAGTTTCATCTCCTTTCTTGGAAGCATTGCGCATCTTTGGGATTATTTTATTCTTCTTTAGATTGAAAGCCACTAGTGCAAATGGAACCTACCAATGAGTGCCTCCAAAGCAACAAAAATAACTAGTGAAACCATCACAACAATGATCTAACATGCAGATCTTATGAGATAATGAAAAAACAAATGTTATGAATTCTAACAGTTTTCATCATAGATGCAAACTCCTTGTAACTAATACGACCATCATTGTGAAAGTATTCATCATTTTCTATGCTCTGCATATGAAATGAAGCCGCAAAAAATTCTCCATCATCTAGTGTGCCATTACAGTGAGGGAAGAGACAAAGCACATCTTCCTTCTTTCAGAAACCAATCGTCAACCAACAGAATATGTTAAACCAGTCGTCAATCGACAACCACAAAATTTGTGGACCAAACAAAACAGTATGATTCAAATTTTCTGATCTGACCTTCCTTACAGCTCACCCGACACCAACTTGGCTCTCCCATCTGGTAGCTTTAGCAAGCCTTAATAGATATGCACTCCAACATTATCATCCATCATGGAGCACCTCACACCCACAAACTTATAAACTCAACATCATTATGATACCAAATGTTGGTATTATGAGTAGCCATGAACAAATATTCACACACAGAAATGTCACATAAGAAGCATAATATCCATCCAAGCTCACATTGTATTAATGTACAATAATAATACATCACTCTCTTACATCAATACAATACATGAGGCCTCGTAATATAACATTGAGGTGCTCATAAAAAGATGTCCAATATAGATAATTGGTACAACCATATCATCATATCATAAGTATGAATTATTCCTTCATTCTAGGATATCTTATATGATAACCATGTAGGTCATTTTCTGCAATACAAATTCCATCTCTGCCTCCTAGACATTTTCTGCAATACAAATTCCACTTCTATTCAATCTGCCTTCTGTGATGTTTCCTTGTGCCTGTGTGTATCCATGATGACTGTACTTGTCGATCGTGCTTCTCATATATGAGATAACTCTCCCGTGTGCCTATAACTAGGATATGATACAATGAAGAAATTTACGCATAAAATACAAGCAAACAACAATTGCAGAAAGGAAAGACAAAGCTTGAATGCTTTTTTGTTTTATTCCAATGAGCTCAATTTTTTTTTGTACATTGTAAGTCACTGAGGTGAGCCACCTAGAGTCTCACTAGAAATGGATGACCAAGAGACAATTGAATTTTTATTATTTAATTCACTTGTAGTAAATGTGACTTATTTTTTATTAACTTAAATCTATTCTAAACTTATATACAATAATATGACCATTATACCAATATTCCTATGCATATTTTTCAAGTAACTTCAAGTAATCTATGCATTCATTTTATTTGTACTATTTTATGTTATGTAGAATGGTCTATCCATGATTGTTTCCTATTCTTTGTTCTTCATTTTAATGCTTGTTTGTATGGTATAGGTTGGACCACAAAAACAATTTGTAGATGGTAGGGATGATGATATAGAATCATCTCAAAGTAGTTTTCATGATGGTGATGAGGATGGTGATGATGATGCAAGTTGGGAAACTGTTGATGATAATACAATCGATGCATTTGAGGTTGATAAGGAGGTAACGTGATTTATTTTGATCAGATTGATATATTTTTTAGGTAGTTTGTTTTAGACATATTCTCTAGTAACATATCTTGTCTATAATGAATAATTGGAACAGGTTGTGGAAGATATTCCAAACCCAATTACTACGATGGAAATAATGATATGGAAAATTTACCATCAGATGAAAACTTGAACGACTGTAGAAATGGTGGCATGTCAATACCTCGAGCAACATTTGGATTTGTTGCTAGACTTTCCAGTGGTCTACTTGGATTTCGAGGTTCCAAGAGCTTATCAAATACTATGGATGCAGGTTCTCAGGAGAAAACTACTCTGCAGAATGGACTTGAACAGAACACTGATGGGACTGAGATGAGAAATGATGAATGTGAACAACTTACAAGAGATTCCAAGTGTCATCAATTGGAGCATATTGAATATGGTTTGATTGTTATGCCTGTAGCATCAGAGATGACAGATTCTAAGATCAAGGTAGAATGTAGTGGCCACATAAATGAGGAAGATGTTCAAAGTTTCCAAGACAGAGTGCAAGTTTCCACATGAGATTATTCAATAGGCAGTATTCCTACTCGTATGAAACTCAATTTAGATCAAATGCATAACTTGTCTATTTCTCACAAAGATGACCAGTTCAAACACTTTGACAGTGTCAAAGACCCTCTAGACCATTACTTTATGAATGAAATAGCTCAGGTATTTTCGGAGTGTGCATGATTGTGTCATATTTTCAGTCTATTACATTTATGTCTTGTCTTGTTCTTCTTGATATTAAGAATCAAGATGATGTTTCATTTTTACTGTAACAATGTTAAATGTTTCAATATCTTCTAAACAGAGTTCTAATGATAGAAAGTGGTCAAAGAAATTTTAGCAAGAGTGGAGTATCCTTGAATTTTTTTTTCCTAGTAAGCATTTAATTATTTCTTTCTCTCTAATTTGGAATAAAAAATTTAACTGAATTATACATGCTAGCATGTTTTAAAACCTCTTATTATGACTGGACAGACATGATTTATGTGTGAGTCTATGATGATCGTTTGGATTTTCTCAAGGCTTTGATTCTTGGAGCCAGTGGGTCTCCATATCAAGATGGCCTTTTCTTATTTGATATTTATCTTCCATCTGATTACCCTCAAGCACCACCGGTAATAATTTGTTACTTATAAGTTTGAAATGGAAGTATATTTTCATTAAATGTTTCAATAAAGTCATTTTTTCTGTGTTATGTCCAGTTTGGTCTTCAGTGGATGTTTTATTAAAGTATCATCCCTTTTTTTTTTGGAGAAATAATTCCCCTCACCCTCTCGCACTTAAGCATTTAGATTGAGGAAGATGGTACCTTTCCAGTGCCCTGTCGATTGATCCAGATGGATATCGGTGGCCACCCACCTTTTCCAACTGGCTCAAAATAGTTTTCTGACAATTTTGGCAATTTACTATTTTTAGCAGTTTTAACTTCCGGGGCCATTTTGAGGGCCTACATGAAGGTTTTTCGGGATCAAGATCCTAAATGATATCTAAAGGCATGATTGAGACCCTAAAATGAATCTCCTTGATGATACCTTTCCAACAGGTTATCACACGCCTAAAACGGAGATCGTATGAAAACGTTACAACCCCGGGAAGTTGATGTACTAACTTACCCAAACGGGGCCCACATGACTTTTAGCGCTTCATCTCCTAGGGTTAGGTTTTTGGATGTATAGGGTTTTTGGAATTATTTATTATTGTAAAAATTCCTTTAGAACCTCATTGTAACTAGCTTCTTACTAGTGCACGTTGCTGTCACATCTCTTCTCAGAGATAAGCCGCCACCATTCTAGCAAGCTTATTTCCACTGCATTTTACAGTTTTGGCTTATTTCGTTATTGAATAGAAAACCTGCTTTACTGTATCTCTGTTATTTTTTGTTAGGCCCCTCTTAATAATATGTATTCATTTTGTTCTTCTCATAAAATCCAGATCAGTGGTATCAGAGCGGTCTGCTCCTTGTCGTCTTAATGCATGTCCCCAATGAGGTCAGACTACTAAGAGTTGGGTCTCAAGCTTGTTTCTCTTGAGGAAAGAAGCTCTCGCATGCCCAAGCGACCTCCCATGGTAGGAGAAAATAAAGATGATGGGATAGGATATCTTTTCAAACTATTGATTGAGGAAGCCCTCACCCAACAGAAGAACGAGATGATGGATAGTTTCATGCAAATCCTTCGGCGGCTACCAACAAGCGATGCATCTTCTTCAAATGGAGGCGTCGACCCATTCAAGGTACAAATAAACTTTTATATTCCTATATTTGAAGGTCATATAGATGCAGATGATGTAGACAAGTGGTTGAATCTACTAGAAGGGTATTTTTCTATCCATAACTTTTCGAATAGAGAGAAGATTACTTTTGCGCTCCTCAAAGCCGATCCCCATGTCAAAGGTTGGTGGGAAACTTTTTGTGAGAAAAAGGAAATAGAGGAAAACTTATTATTTTCAGTCATAGCCACTTGGGAATCCTTCAGGGATTCTATTAAGGAACAATACTACCATGTCAGAAGTTATGACGACCTGTATACCAAATGGACCACACTGCGGCAAGAAAGAGACCAAGCAGTGTCATATTTCACAAATATCTTCCATACCTTGTGCACCAAGTTTGGTATCAAAGATTCATAGTGACATCTAGTGCTCAAGTATAGCGGTGCTCTACATAGACATATCCAGACCAAAATGGAATTTATGGACTCTCAATCTTGGGCGCAGCCTACCGATATGCCGTCAAAATCGAGCAGAAGCTCAAACAAAAGATGCTAAAATTTGGGCCTGGGAACCCCTCACAACAAAATCTAGGAAAGGGTGGCCCCAACCCACCGAACAAAGGACAAAGAAAATATGGAAAGTATCAGGAAAACCAGTCCAAGCCGCAAGAAAAGAAGGACACCGGAAAGACAAAGAAAGATACCGGGAAGTGGTGCGACTTCCATAAGAGCCCTTGGCATAACACTGTTGACTATCGCTCAAAGTAGTCGCTGGTGGCCGAAGTGAAAGCCTCTTAATCAGATGAAGATTATGACTCTGAGAAAAAACTAGAAAGGGGAAGACGGATCATTGATGTAGAACCCAGTGCCACCGTTTCTACCACCAAGCTCTAGCCTGGTGAACCAGATGAGGTAGAAGAAGGAGAGTGCCTCTTCCATTCATAGATGTGGGTAAAAGGCACCCTGATGCACTTCATCATTGATAGCGGTAGCCAAAAGAACGTCATCTCAGTAAAGGTTGTCAAGTGGCTAGCCCTGCTAACAACGCCGGACCCACAAACCTACACCATTGTATGGCTCTGCCAAGGAAGCAACCTCTATGTTAGTCAACAGTGTCGACCATCGTATGGCATAAAGCCCTTCAAATATGAGGTATTGTGTGATGTTGCTCCTCTCAAAATTTGTGATGTTCTTTTGGGCCAACCTTATTTATGGAAACGTCATGCTGTATATGAGTCTAGGCCTCATAGTATTACTGTTACTTTGAGCAGGAAATTGTACGGGATACCTGAGGCAGTCCCACCTAGTGCTATTTCCTTGATCTCTGCTATGCAATGTAACAAGGTCATCTCTCAGATGGGGAAGTTTGTCTTCTTCGTGATTCTCTCTCAGAATAAGCGAAAGATCACAACAACATCCAGGGTCTCTACGACTGACTTCTCCACATAGCAAAAGCAAGTAGATAAGGTCATGGAAGAATACTCGGATATCTTCTCCTCACCTACAGGGGTACCTCTACACTACCAGGTCAAGCACCCCATCAATCTAACCCCCGATGCACCACTGCTCAATGGGCCAGTTTATCATTTATCTTTGTTAGAGAATGAGGAGATCAAGCGACAGATCCAAGAACTTCTCCACAAGGGGCACATCCACCCCAGCTCATCACCTTGCGGGAGCCCACTCGTGTTGGTACAGAAGAAATATGGAACATGGTGACTCTGTATTGATTACTGGGCTCTGAATAAAATCACAGTCAGAAACCAGTACCCGATTCCCCGAATCAATGACCTCCTTGATTAACTCACGGGGGCCAAATACTTCAGTAAGATTGATCTGAAGTCTGGATACCACTAGGTCCCGATAGAACAGAAAAATGTATGGAAGACTGCCTTCAAGTCAAAGGAAGGCCTTTTTGAATGGTTGTTCATGCCCTTTGGTTTGAAAAATGATTTAGCCAATTTCATGAGGATGATGGATGATATCCTGCGACCATTCACTAATAATTTTCTAGTGGTGTATCTGGATGACATTCTAATTTACAACAAGACTTGGGTTGAACACTTGCAGCATATTCAACATGTTCTGCACACCCTACGACAGCACAAGCTATACGCCAAATTGGAAAAATGCTCCTTCGGCATGGATAGGGTCCATTACCTGGGCTACATCATTGATCAGCATGGTATACATGTGGATCCAGCCAAGATCCAAGTCATTCGTGACTGGCCAGCCCCAACAATACTCACTAAGTTTTAGATCATCTTGGGCCTTGCCAATTTCTATTGCATTTTTGTGTTGGGTTTCTCCCATATTGCATGGGCCCTCAACCAAATAAACAAGGGTGGTGGTAAGGAGAAATTTGTGTGGGGTCAATCCCAACAACAAGCGTTCGATGATTTGAAGCAGCGCTTATGTTCAGCCCCAGTACTTTCACTACCATACCTACAAAATCCCTTTGAGATCGAGCCATATGCTTCAGGCTATTTTGTGGGTGTCGTTCTCACTCAGCACGGCCACCCCGTGGCCTATCATAGTGAGACATTGTCAGATACTATCCGTAAGTACCCTACTTATGACAAAGAAATGTACTCCATTGTGAAAGCATGCCACTAGTGGAGACATTACATTCTTGGGAAGGAGACAGTCATCCACACTGATCATAAGCTACTGCAGTTCATGCAGACATAGGGAAAATTGTAGAATGACCGCCATCAAAAGTGGTCCACATACTTTTTAGCAATTCCACCTCAACATCAAGTATAAAATAGGAAGCACCAATCACGTCGTTGATTGCCTCAGCAGACTGTCAGTGGCAGCACTCACCACGGTGCTAGACTCTTGCAGCTATGAGACATCTAGATGGCCCCAACTCTATGAGACAGACCCTAACTTCGCCACCACCTACCAAATGTTGGGTGCAAATGCAGTTGTCAATAATTTCCATCTTCAGGATGGGTTGTTGTGTTGTCTGGGCCATATCTGTGTTCCATCAAGTGAGCAAGCGAAGTTGATCTGGGAATCCCACTATAGTTGGGTGGCAAGACACTTCAACTTCGAAAAGAAAGTGGTGATTCTACAAAAACATTTCTACTGGACGAAACTTCAATAGGAGGTTGGAAAGTACATTAGGTCCTTCACTGCTTGCGTTATTACCAAACCAACCACTAAGAAATAGGGCCTGTACACCCCTCTTCCTACTCCTGATAGGCCATGGGAATCCATATCAATGGACTACATGTCAAGCCTCCCATCCACCAAGTAGGGAAATGAATGTGTTTTTGTGGTTGTTGATTTCCTTTATAAGATGGTGATTCTAGTTGCCTACAAGAAGAGAATCACAGCAGAGGCCACTACCAAGCTCTTCTTTGAACGAGTCTGGGTACATTTTGGAATCCCATAAACCATTGTCTCAGATCAGGATAGCCGATTTCTCAACACATTCAGGTTGTGCCTCTGTCACTGTTGGACACCAAGCTCACCAAATCCATGGCCTTCCACCCCCAAATAGATGGCCAAACCGAGGTTGTAAATAGAATGATTGTGCATATCCTTCGCATGTATAATTCAAAGAACCCTCGCACATGGGATGAGAACCTTCCTTATGTCCAACATAGCTACAACCGAGCCCTGCATAGCTCAACTGGCCAGAGCCCCTTTCAATTGGGGTTGGGATTCCAACCATTGGGTCCCATAGATGTTGCACTTTCCCTTGTGGTCACCTCGACCGACTCATCTCCTGCTCCAACTAAAGCTGACAAAGCCACCTAATTCATTGAGAGGATCCAACACATCCGCCAATAGGTTCAGGATATCCTACAGAAGTCCAATGACAAGTAAAAATAGTGCCACGATCAGCATCGGGTGCTGCATAAGTTTCAGGTGGGCAACAAAGTTTGGTTGCACTTGTAGAAATAACGCCTTACAAGACCCCATAATAAGCTTCACCCACTCCATTATGGGTTGTACACTATCACCAAGGCCATGGGGGATAATTATTTTGAGCTCAACATTCCTCCTTTCCTTGTCCTGCATCTAGTGTTCAATGTGGATCTCCTTCGCCCTTATTTCCCACCATTATTGGACACCTCAGAAGTAGCAGAAATCCTGACACCAACAGAGATCAACCTCGACTACATATAACAGGAATCCAATGATCATATTGTGGACAGATAGATCAAGGGCACTCGACAACAAAGGATCCATCTTTATCAAGTCGTCAAAGCAGGGCAACTCTTGCACCAAGGCAAGTGGCTCACCTGGGGCCAAATTCAAAAAAAAATTCCTCATCTGATTGGGGATGTCAACGTAATGGAGAAAATTGGTTCCTAAGGATGGAGGATTGATCCAGATGGATATTGGTGGACACCCACCTTTTCCACCTGGCTCAAAATAGTTTTTTGGCAATTTACTATTTTTAGCAGTTTTAACTTCCGGGGCCATTTTGAGGGCCTAAATGAAGGTTTTTTGGGATCGATCTCCTTAATGATATCCAAAGGCATGATTGATCCCCCAAAATGAATCTCCTTGGTGATATCTTTCCAACGGGCTATCACACGTCTAAAATGGAGATTGTATGCAAAAGTTACGACCCCGGGAAGTTGATGTATTAACTTACCCAAATGGGGCCCACATGACTTTTGGCGCTTCATATACTGGGGTTAGGTTTTTGGATGTCTAGGGTTTTTGGAATTCTTTCTTATTGTAAAAATGCCTTCAGAGCCTCATTGTAATCGGCTTCTTGTGAATGTGTGCTGCCGTCACATCTCTTCTCAGAGATAAGCCACCACCATTCCAACAAGCTTGTTTCCGCTGCATTTTACAGTTTCAGCTTATTTCGTTATTGAATAGAAAATTACTGTATCTCTATTATTTTGTGTTAAGCACTTGTTAATAATCTGTATTCATTTTTTTCTTCTCATAAAATCTAGATCATCGATTCTCCCCCTTCTCTGGGTTTCTGTATGGAGGACGACTCTAACTGCCAGTTGCAATAGTGCCTGGAAACATCGTAGGACTCTGTGGGAATTGATCCCACAACCTCCCTGGGCATTACACCTTAGCAGAGAGGATCAAACCTTGGAGTTTTTATCATCCCTTTTTTTGTGCTTTCAATATTGTTTTTAATTGTGACAAAACTTTGTATGCATTATACTATCATTCTCATGGGCTTAAATTGAATCCCAATTTATATGAAACTGTAAAACTATGCTTGAGTCTTCTGAACGCATGGACTGGCAGAGGAAATGAAATATGGGACCCCAAAATTTCAAGCATTCTACAAGTCCTAATTTCTCTTCAGGGCCTTGTACTAAATGCCAAACCATACTTCAATGAATCAGGATGTGATAAGAAAATTGGTACCGTTGAGGGAGAGAAGAATTATCTTGCATATAATGAAAATTATTTTCTACTTACATGAAAACTGATGTTATATATTCTACATAGATCTCCACAGGTACACTAGGTCTTTCTGCTGAGGAAAAAATTGTATCTTGGTTTAATTCATTGTAATTTTTGAGTCATTTAAATAAAGTCACTCTTATTTATTTTGTTGGATACAACATTTTGAAATCTTTGTTAAAGACCACTTCCAAAGATGTAGTCATTCCATTCTTGTTGCATGTGATGCATATATGAAGGGTGTTGAATTTGGATCTCTTTCAGATGTTCCATTGAATTCTGACGCAGTTTCAGAGAACAACAGTTTAGTTGGTTCCAGGCTCATGTTAGCCAAGGTTATGCCAAATCTTCAATCAACATTTAATGAACTTGGTAGAGATGATCATCAAAATCTGTAGACAACACTCAACGAATTGGAAGATACATAACACATTGAAGCTTAGTTGGTTAAATCATACATGTAAATACACACGATAATTGTTTTTTCGGTCAGTCACATGCTGACTTGGATTGATTATGCAAATTTAATGAAATTCAAAATTTGAAGTTTTCTATTACCTTTATGTTATTGATTTGTACAGTTGTAAAATAATCACAATTGGAAAAATAGGTCCATGTGTTGTGGCAATATAAGTCACACTTCATGCTCTACTAGAATATCTTAGGTTTTGTGGCTAGACTTTTCAATTGGTTGTTCTTCCTATCTGGGAAGTATTTAGTTTCCCCAAGGAAGGATTTAGTTTCCCCACCACTTAGTGCTTGAAGAGAGCATATATTTATAGTTTTTCAATCCTTTGATTGGTGGGGTTAAGACATGTACTGAAGTACCCAATACTGAAGATTAAGATTGTTGGCATTTCAAGATGATATATATGATGTTTGACAATAATTTAGCAGTGAAACATTGTTTCAATAATTGAGTGAAATATATTAATGGCATTTTTCTAGTTTGGAATATTGTTGATTTGAGTTTCATTTATAAATGATGATAATTCCAATTAATATCCATGTATGAGCTGAGGTTATCAATTCACTTTTAAATACGCATCACTGTACAATAATGTTAATAAAATTTCATTCCAGTAAAGTACAACAATTACCTCTTTGGAAATGCTGGAATGAGGGATAGGTTGGGGACTTCATATAAATGTGAGTGAAAATATAGGGTTTTCATGTGAAATTATAGTTCATCAAATCCTATAATTGCAGCCATGGACAATAGTATTTCTCTTCATGCAATGCCTAGAAATGTCCAACTAGTGTATGGTTCACACAGTAGTGGTTGGCTTGCCCTCTATTGCGTTTTTTGTTATATAAGCATTCTTATGAAATACATTGGGCCAAATATAAAAATGACTTCCTAAACCATCCCTTTTATTTATTTAATTATTGTTCTCTACCTATATTGCAAACAACTATTTCTTCATGTAACATACCCAATACCATCTATACACCGTTGAGGATACAAGGTATTTTTGGAGAACACAATTTTGTTGGGTATGTGTTATATTCTTTGCACGAGTAGTAGTGTCTGAGCATATGTGTCAGGTGCATAGGGGGGTTAGAGGGGGGGTGCAGGGGGGCAGATCCCCCCACGTGAGGTTCCGGGGGTAATGCCCCCAGAAAAAAAAAAATCTACCTCGGGAAACGTGACACCTACCTCGGGAAACGTGTCATGTATTTAGGTGGGTTTTTTTTTACACATGGTTTTTGCCAATGGTTTTCTATTTCCGGTTAAGGAATTAGGGTTTTGGACTAATACAAGTCATTGGATTAGGGTTTTGGATGCCGCTAGCTCCTATATGTATATTGTATTGTAAACAATGTAACACAA
Organism: Picea mariana; assembly: GCA_032191745.1. Taxonomy (NCBI): domain Eukaryota; kingdom Viridiplantae; phylum Streptophyta; class Pinopsida; order Pinales; family Pinaceae; genus Picea; species Picea mariana. Next base: position 31,768 of record JASDQU010438711.1, read on the forward strand.
TGAATGAATATAATATATGTTGGTTTTCCCGGTTTGGGTTTCCAGGGGAAAAATATCTGTGTAATGTTTGTATTTGCCATTGTATCTTTTCTGTTCTTTTCTGAATATCTGTTTATAGTAGACATTGTACAAGGTTAGAATTTACAAATTTTCCATTAATTTCTTGCTCCAATACCATTCTATAACTTCCTAACCTTCTAGCTGAAATCCACATTTTCATAGCTCTAATACCATATTTCTTCATTGTCCTACTGTTAATGAATTAATACATGCAAGAATAACCATGTAGGCTCATGCAGACAACCAAAAAAAGGTTCAATTCAAGACAAACAATGGTAATTCAACATTTACACAAATAAACCATACAATTTAAACACTTATCTTCTGGGAACAATTCATCAATTCGCTGTGGATGAAGAATGTTCCACCCTCAAGTTTAGGTTATGAGTTCGCAAAGACAAACTCTTCCTATGGTTGGGTCTAATTCCCTCAAACAACCCAATTTTTTATTTATCATAGTCTATTAACTCCTACAACTATCTCAATCCACCAGTTCTCTTTCCCATCAACATGCACAACCAAAGGAATGGGATCCCCTTCTCACCACGTTATTTCTAGGGCTATCCCTCTTCCCTCCAAGGCTCCAACATTTTCATAGCTATGATACCATATTTCTTCATTATCCCATTGTTAATGAATTTATACATGAAATCATAACCATGCATGGGCATGCATACAACTAGAACAACATTCAATTCAAGACATAAACAGTGGTAATTCAACATTTACACAAATAAAACATAAACATGTATCTTTTGGAAACAATTCACCAATTGGATGTGGACAAAGGACGTTCCACCCAACCATAGGTTCATTGTTTCTTGTGATCGTTTTGCAATAGGGCCACACCCGAGTTAAGACTACGAGTCCACAAGGAAAAACTCTTCCTATGGTGGGCTCTAATTCTCTCACACAGCCCAAATTCCTAGTTATAACAGTCTGTTAATTCCTACAACTATCTCAATATGTGCACAACCCAAGGAATGAGATCCCCTTCTCTACTACACAATCCCTTAGGCTATTCCTCTTCCCTCTAGGGCTCCAACATTTTCATAGCTCTGATACCATATTTCTTCATTTTCTTATTGTTGATGAATTAATACATGCAAGTATAACCATTCAAGATCATGCATACGACCGGAACAACATTTAATTCTATTGAATGTAATGCAACTACAACAGACATTCTTTGAAGGATAACAAAGACCCTAGCTGAGATCTAGGGCCCCCAGTACACTCCTGGGGTTCTTGGTTTGGGACCCAACCAATTAGAGCCATGGAAAAAGACCCTAGTGAGGGCCCCCAGTATATTGTTGGGGTTCTTGGTCAAGGACCAAGCAATAAGTCCCTAGATGTGTTCTAGGGCCCCTGGATGTCTTCCAGGGAATCCTTGTTCGGTGCTTGGATTGATCCTTGAATGCGTTCCTTGGTGGTTGATGATATAAGTCCCTAGATGTCTTATAGGGCCCCTAGATGTGTTTGAGGGAATTCTTGATCAGTGCTTCCTTTCTCACCATCCAGGATTCATAATATGGGATGAGCTATATCCATAAGTTACACTCATATGGGCTTTGTTTAGTGAATGAATAATCATACACTGGGAATCTTAGTATTGTACGTGATAAGCATAACAACTTAGGTATATCATGTATGTTAAAACCCAATATAACAAGTAAGCTAATACCATAGATAATGAAGAGGTGACATATTCAAAATCAAATGTTTATTTAATCTGATAGTTTATTTAATGGCCTTAAAGCAACTAGTTGTTTCCTTTGTGTCATTTAACCAACTATAGTAGGCCAAGGGGCCAAGACCCTATGACAAATATTTATTTATTTTCATTATCTCATGTAGATTTCATGATTGAAGATGTTGTAGTTTTGATGTTATTTGCAAATTTTCTTGAAGGAAAAGAACTCAAATGGTTCCATCACTAGCCTAGAGATATATTTATGTTTTCCAATGGCTAGTAGTTCTATTTTTTATATATTTTGATGTTGCAAGTATTTACAAATCGTAATGATAATGTGGGTACCTAATAAGCATCAATTTACATTTTATCTCTGACTTTTTCTAACTCAAAATCAAAATCAAGACGATTTAGCACACATGTAAGGACCTTTGTGACCTTGGGATAGGAGGAAAATGAATTAAAAAATGATTTAATTAGTAAATGATCAATTCATTCACATGCACATTTTTTCGGAAAAAAACAAACTCTATGAGTTTTTTTGTAATGGATGCACCACATCTTAAGGAGTCATATATATTTTTCAAATAGTACCCTATCTCATGTAAATGCATTATTGAGCAATGTCTAACTAAGAAATTACATTCTATCAAATATGGAAAACTTCCCCATGTACAAATAATAACATCAGGCCTATTGTTAATCAATGGA
>JASDQU010438711.1:34281-45231 GCA_032191745.1 Picea mariana
TTTCAAATAGTACCCTATCTCATGTAAATGCATTATTGAGAAATGTCTAATAAAGAAATTACATTCTATCAAATATGGAAAACTTCCCCATGTACAAATAATAACACCAGGCCTATTGTTAATCAATGGAAAATGGTGGAACTGCTCAAACTCAACATTGAATTAATGATATGTTCTTGGCTTGTTTGTTTTCTCAGGATTTGTTCTTGGCTTGTTTTAATGGTTTATTGGCTTGTTCTTGGCTTGTTTGAATTATTCTCAACAGTTGTTCCCGAGTCACAGAAAAAGGTGGAGCTCCAACAAAGGAATGTAGAGTCATGTCATTCAAATGGCATGCTACAATCCCTGTTGAGGCCGTTACAAAAACAGAGCTTGGACCATGCAATTCCTTCAATATTTTTACTACAAAATCAATAAGATAGCTCTTACCTGTGCCTGTAGAGCCTGTAAGAAAGAAATATTCCCCTCTTGAAACAACCTTCATAACTTGTATTTGCTCATTGGATAATGAAATGTGTCCCTTCAAATGGGCCTCCAACGTTCTCATGACTTCATCCCATCCTACATGTTCTCTGCAATTGGATATCTCAGAAATCCTCCAGATTTTGAGCCCATTTTGACCTGTGATTCACTCTGGCTTCCCTATGATTGTATTTTAATCATATGCTTGTTTTTTCGCCCCTCTGAATTAGGTTTATCAGAATGTCTCTCCAATATTCTCATAGCTTCTTTCCATTCTTGTCGTTTTCTGCATTTGGCTCTCTTGGAAAGCCCTATAGATTCTGAGAAAATTTTGACCAATGATCCACTCTGGCTTCCCTGTGATTGTTTTTTCGTACTCTATTGGGCTAGTGCCTTTGTTTTTTTCAGATTCATCCTCTCATTGTGTTGTTGGGTTTGGGGATTTTTGGACTGAGGTTTATGCTAAGAACCGTTGAATCTTTGAGACCCAGTACTCAAATTTTTGGCTTCAATTTTCGTTGCGTATTTTTCTATTTCACTGAATCCAAATCCCATCACCCTACATACAGTTTTTTTAGCCATAACTCAAACTGCATTGCTAGAATATACTTTTAATGGAGTAACCCTTGCGATATTGTATGCCCATTGGCTTAGCATCCCCTCTCTCTTCTTGTATTCGTCGTTGAGAAATTTTTGCTTGTAAGCAGTAGGTTGCGTGCTTTATTTTATTTGAACGAGGAAGATAGAACCCTAATGTTTGTGATAAAACCCTAAGGGAGCAATAAACACCAGGATACAAAACCTACAGAACATTTAATTTTATCTAGAGTGTGGGATCTAACGGTGTACAATCCAGTTTACATAAATCCTTAATAAAAGAGATTTGGGAATTAAATAATTTCTCATTAGATAATATTTTATAGTATAATGGAATTAGGTTTAATGATTGATGTTTATGTTAAAATTTGAAGTTAAAATTATAATGAAATTTGGTTTAATGATTGATATTTATGTTAATTTTTGAAGTTAAAATCTAAAACAAAATTATACACATGTAAAAATACAAAATTATACACAAGTAAAATTATGTAAAAATTATACATTGAACCATATTGATGTTTCGTCAAAAATACAATTATTGTCTTCCAACCATATATGTCAAGTAACAAAGCCGAGGATAATATTCCAAAATTGTGCCCCAATCTATAAGGTGAAGATATGCTAATGCTAATGATGAAGGAAGGTTGTGGTTTTTTGTTGTCTAGAAATATTGTTACGTGCTCCAAAGAAGACCTAGCCCCAAAGGTAGGAAGCATAGTAATGGAAAAAAGAAAAAATGACAAGTCTTTGAATTATCCCTACACATACATCATTATGAGGGACCCAAGAAGTCTTCCTTATGAATGTTATCTCAAGTAATATTTTGTTTCCTAGTCAACTATCATAGAACCAATGATATTTAAGGTCAAATATCATGATTCCAAACGTGTATCCAAATTCTATTAGGCGTCACCTGAACCAAATTATTCATAAGTTATTGATATGCCTAACTTATGAAGAATTTTTTGAGTCCTTGTGTGCCCCACTAAAGGATATTTGGTCATGTTTGAAAAGGGAGAAGATGGAATTGAAATTTTGACCAAATCATATCAACTAGTTCACGAGGGACCCAAACTGAACAAGCCTCTAGAGATTTCCTTTGATGATGAAAGGTAAGGTTGGATGGATCGATACTAAGCTCATGTTATAACTAAATAGGTCATTTTCTTCTAAGAATCTTTCTATAAATAGGCAAAGTTGTCATCCCTAGTTTCCCATAAACAATGTTAAAGAATAAGTGTTTGGCTTTCTTAGTTGTGTTCTAGACATGAGATCCATCTCTAAGAACTTGAACTCTGGGAATGTTCAATGATGGTATCTATTGATGGAATTTTGGTAAGGTGAGTATTAATTACTCCCCCACTATTATATGGGTATATTAGTGATACACAACAAGAAAATGGGAGCTTTACTCTATCAAGCAAAGCAAGCAAGATATAAAATAAATTGGGGTTTTGAGAGAAGGAATTAGAGAAAAATGTGATGCACTCTTGTTGAAGAGTATTCCGAGCATGATTGAGTTGGAGGACTAGGAGGAGAAGGATAATAGTGCCATTAATTATCATGTGTCTTATCTAAACAAAATAAGTTCACAAATAACATTATTTCTTCTATATTTGCATAAGAGATCGTGCTTCACAAACATTAATTATTCACTATCAAGATGGACAACAAACTAGCATTAAGGAGGGATGGGACTCTCAGTTGTGTATAATTTAAAGTAGACCATAGAAGGATAACTAATATAAATGGAGGCTTCAAAATGTTGTTTTTCTTAACTTGCAATGCAAGTCGTTCAAACCAATTGAATTGCTTACAATTGATCAAGTTTTCTACAACCTAAATTGAGCAGCTTCAACAAGAAATGGAACATCTAAATTAAATTATGACGAAGTGAGGAAAATAGGAAAACAATAGGAAATTATATGAGAAGAAAAGAGGAAAACAATGGTGGACCATTGATCCCTTTTTGAAAATTCTCTTAGAATCAAATAGGTAAACTATAGTGGGTCATCAATCTTGTGTTTTAGAAGGGTTTCCAAACTTGACATTGAACCCTTTTTTATAATTAGTTTATTTGATAATTTCAATTTCACAACCAACAAACTTATAATTAGGTCCAACCCTCCCTTGTGTCATGTCATTAACCAAAGGGATGTTTGCAAAAGAATTGAATGGTGTAGGAAATAGTAGCCCTAAGAAACGAAGAAAAAATAGATTCTTGATCATTTAATGAAATAGTCTTCATGGTCTCTTAATCATTTAATGAAATTCTTTGTGGTATCTTGACCATTTAATAACAATATCGATGGTCTCTTTTTAGGGATATTAGTCAAAAAATTGGTGTGTGAAGATTTAAATAATCATATTTAAATATCCATGATAAATGAATATATGGTATTCCTTGTGATTTTTTGCTTATTTAGTAATTATGACTTAATACAATAGCTGGCTTGGTTCAAGACATTGTCCATCTGATCTCCTAATAGAGATCAAAATTCACCTCGATATCTTTGATTCAGGGGTTTAATGGTCACAATTTCATCGGCTAGATTAACTAGGTGAGTGATTTATTCATAGTTTATACTCTCATCAATATAAACACCTAAAATAGAAGCATTTTGAAGAGATTTGGGGGTGTTAAGTCTTCCAACCATTGTCTTATTAGCGCTCAAACTTAGAAAATAATGGGTTAGTGATTTAGTCTTTTTCATATAAAATAATTGATTCTAGTAATGTAGAGCACAACCAATGCCTTCAATTTGGGTTTCTGGTTAAATTAATGATTTCATATTATGTTTAGTCCTTAGTTTAAGTAGTATTGGAGGGAGATTTTAATGGTAGAAATTACCCATTCTTATTTGTAGGTTCAAATTGTTGTTACTTTGTTATAATAGGGCTTATGTTATATCACCCATAGTTATATGAAAAAACACCATTAATTTTATTACATTTAAGCATCCTCTGTGTAATTACAATTATATTGTAGTCATTGACTTGGGGCATATATTTTTCATCCAATTAGTGGACTAGTTTCATAAACCTAAATTTTTCATCACCCTCTCTACTATCAATCCAATGATTTCAATTATCAAAAAACCATGCTCTTTGATTTGATCCATAGTGTCTTATTACCATACTAATTTGTTGTTTTTTTTAATTAATTGCACCAATTAACATTCACATAGTTTTCTACCATTTCACTATTACTACTTATATCGCAAAATTGATTATGCAAGATACAACCTAGATTAGTGAATTTTCTCTATGATTTTTGTTGGGTTTTTATATAATTAATAAACATCCTTTTGAATTCTATGGTGTTTATGGTTAGAATGGTGATGGATGGTTGATTGGTTTCAATGTAGTTTTCCTCAGTTTTCACATATGTAGATGTAAAATCTCTACGTGTTTTTTTTATGAAGATATCAAATTATTGAAATGGTAGTTGTGATAGGGGATAATTCCCCACTTACTAGGGTCAAATCAATGGCAAATAAAAAAAAATATACTATCACTATATTTCTAGATCAGTTGTGTATGTCAATGCAACATGAATATATGAATAAGAATACATGTGTCTAGGCATTTATCCCCCTTTATATGTATTTCAAAAGTAATCTCGAGAGTGTCATGAATACTCTAAATGCTCTAATCCTCTCTTCAAATACATGAACATAAAGAGAAACACAACCTTCCCCAAACAATCAAGTATAGAAGTCAAGAAGCTCTCCCCATATTGTAGTTATATAGAAGTCAACCTTTCCCATACTTAGTTATAGATTTCATATTTATTACATGATCGTACATATGAGCACTAGTGAATGGGGCCAACATTGAAATTTTTTCAATATGTGCCTGTATGCATCGAAATTTGACATGGTTAGACTAGACACATGCCTTGAAGGTATGGGAGGGTTTCAAGACTCAAGGATGTTTGATGTCCTGGACACATAATCTTTGAGATCGTCCATGTTTGCAACAACGTTCATAATGGGGCATCTCATATTAATTTTTCAAATGTCGTTGTTTCCATCCATAGAATATTTGTTGGAATTCTCTTGAAATGTCATGGAACTTCCAATTCAACAACCACAAATGCCATGCACCGACCTTGCATAGTGAGCACTAGTGAATGGGGCCAACGTTAAAATTTCTTCAATATGTGCCTGTATGCATCGAAATTTGACATGGTTAGACTAGACACACGCCTTGACGATATGGGAGGGTTTAAATACTCAAGGATGTTTGTTGTCCCGACCACATAATCTTTGAGATCGTCCATGTTTGCAACAACCTTCATAATGGGGCATCTTATATTAATTTTTCAAATGTCATTGTTTCCATCCCTAGAATCGTTTTTGGAACTCTCTTGAAATTTCATGGAACTTTCAATTCAACCACCACAAATGTCATGCACCGACCCCGCATAGTGAGCACTAGTGAATGGGGCCAACATTGAAATTTCTTCAATATGTGCCTGTATGCATTGAAATTTGACATGGTTAGACTAGACACATGCCTTGATGGTATGGAAAGGTTTCAAGACTCAAGGATGTTTGATGTCCCGACCACATAATCTTTGAGATCATCCATGTTTGCAACAATTTTTATAATGGGGCGTCTCATATTTTTCAAATGTCCTTGTTTCCATCCATAGAATCTGTTAGCACTAGGAATTATTCCTTTAGATTGAATGGAAGGGAAGCCCAATACCCATCAGGTTATATGTAAATGTAAAAGAGTTTTTAAGGGTTCAAATGGAAAAGACTCAAGATGATAATGTTCCAACTCAGAAATCAGGGCTAGCATGCATGAGCAATCAAGGTCTTGGATAAATTCAATCAGTAAGTGGGAGTAAATGTGAACAGAGGGAATACTTCAGTGAGAGGAATGTAGAGGTTGTTGTAAACATCAGGTCTGCAGATAACCTAAGGAAGAAAAACTCTTAACATAAGATATTCTTGAGTTCAAAGTTTAAGGACACTAAAGAAACATCATAACAATATTATAATCAAACATACATCATAATATCACCACAACAATTCATGTGAATCATTCAAAGCATGAACACTTTAGCATCAAAAGAAAATAAGTTGGAATAAGAAGTTGATTTCTATTAACAAAGATGTCTCAAATCAAGTACATAACCAGTTCACAATAACTTCATCAAAATATTACAGTGTAAGGGAGCCTAGCTCAACCATTTGAACATACTAAAGAATTTCATCTATCTATTTATAACAAAAAAGTAGGCAATAGTTGGAGGTGCGAGCTAGCCTTCTTCCCGTGAAAATATCTAAGAAGTTATTTCATCTAACAACTTAACTAACAAATTATGCTATAAAATGGGAAAATGTTGGTCATTGATCCAACCAATCTTTGAACTGACATGATCCCCCTTTGGTGTGCAACTCCTTGCTGGCCAAGTGTCCTTCAGGGGCATGTGGATATTATCACGCTGACAACTGTTGTCTCTACAATTCTCCCCATCATCAACTATTCATAAATATGCTATCTTGACTCTCCTTGATTCCTGGTATCTGTTGGTAGCCTCATTTGGTAGCACTCTGAGTAGCACACATTGTAGCACCTTTGCCAAATTTCATGAGAAACTGTAGCACAACCTAAAAAATAGGCAAGTAGAAAAGGTAGTGCCAAGCCTTCGTGTCTTATGTGCAAAATTCAGTCGCTGCCAAAATTTCAGTAGCGAATTTTGGTATCGCCATCCTGGTGTGTCTCTATGTAGAATTTGGTTTTTGCTAGAATTTCGGTAGCGCCCTCCTATATATCCTGACAAACTTTTGGTAGCACCATCACAATTTGCAGCACCTTCACTTGAACATGTGCAGAATGGGTAGAAACCTCATGTATTAGCAACACCATTTATCTTAGGTGATTCGGCAGCATTATAGGTAGCATACTAGTGGAACATCAAAATAGACTATTATGTAGCACCATAGTGCTACGGAATGTCTGCAGTACTACTGTTGAAGGGATTAATTCTTTGTGAAAACCCAAAAATATGAAGAGTAAGTACTAGAAGCCTATATAGGTGGTAGATGTAGTGTTTCATCAATTGTTTATCTTTGCAAAAAGGGACCATCTTCAAAAATGGAGCTCAACTTTCACCAGCTACTTCATTAACTTGACACTCCTTCTTGGATAAGGAGGACCTCCCTTTGGCACAACAAGATTCTTCCCTTTAGCAGTGGCATGCTTCTTCAATGGAGCTATGCTCTCCTTGGTTGTTGTTTTCTCCTTTTCAATAACAGCTTCAACCAATACCTGCAAGTTCCTTTGAGCCATTTCATCTTGGAAATGTTGCAAATCAGCTTTGAGCCTTCTATTCTGAGACTGAAAGTCTTTGTTTTGCCTATAAAGGTTTTTGAGCTACCTATAGAGAGGTTGGGCCTTTCTTGCTGAAAACCTTTCTAGGTCAAGAGTGTGGTTGTAGCCATCCATGAGTTCTTTCATCTTAACTATGTCAGGCATGGCATCTGCTTTCAAAGAAGCCACCTCCTTCCTAGCATCCCTGAGTTTCCTGATTAGTCTTTTGAATGTCTGGCTGCCAAGTGGAGTAGTGATGTGAATAGTCTCAACAGGATTTTTCATGGTTTTCTCTTCCTGCTGCATAGGGATTACTTTGTCTATCTCATCAGGCTTCTTGATGCCTTTGACTTTATCTTTCTTCTCCATAGGATTTCCAATGCCTTGGCCCTTATCTTTGTTCTTCTGTATAGGAATTACTTCTTTCTTCTCCACAAGCTTTCCAATGCCTTGGCCCTTATATTTCTTATTTTGTAGGATAAATACCTTTGGTAGGGACTGTTCTTCAACAACCTCTTTAGGAGATGATGCTCTTGTGAAAGGATTTCTAACCTTGATGTTCATTGTTGAAGGATATGAGGAGAAGTGTAGCTTATTCCCTTTGTTTGTTGTAGTTTTAGTAGAAGAAGGGGATTCTTCTAACTCTGGTGGAGGAGGGGGTGAAATATCTCTCTGTGGAGAATGACAAGCCTCCTCCTCAATTCCTGTAACCTCCTTGATGGTCTCTTGATCTTGAACATGAAGTCTGCTCTTTCTCTTCTTGCTAGTACCTGATTTAGAAACACTGGTGGATGGTAACAAGCTTGCTATATATGACTGAGGAGTAGATTTTATATCAAAATTAAAGTGAGAAGAAATAACTAAATGTTCCTATGAGATATCCTTCATACCCATCTCTTCAGAAACCAACATTCTAATCAATCCAGAGTGAAATATGCTAGTATCCACAGCCTTAGACTTGGATTGACCCCTGTCTTACACCTTTCCTATGCTCCTTAGCAAATAGTAGGGAATATTCATTTCAATTTTTCCATTAAAATGCAGCAGCAGCCTTATATGGTACTGGTATAGTGAATTGAACCTCCCTTCACATGTAAAGTACCTCTGAATGATCCTCAATATCCTGTCTAACTGTTCAATCAGATGAGTCCTTGGCACACCTTTAGTCAGATTATCATCTTGATGTTCAGGCTTAAGGAAATATTTGGTATAGGTTGCATCTAAGGCCATGGATTTAAACCATTTATCACTTGTGATAGGGATTCATGTACCAGCTGAAATAGAGGTCTCAGAAACCTCAAATTCTAGGTCCCCTACCTTGGTTTTCAAGCCATCAAAATGTAAGGCAAATTGCCTTGTCACCTCAGGATGACCTCTTTTCATATTCTGGCAAAAAGAGAGGCATCCCACCCTTTGAAAAACTTCTTTGGCCACAGGCTCTGCCTCTAATAGATGCATGTCTACAAGATCAGTTCTAACCACCTTACCTCCCTTGTGTGACTTATTCATATGAGGAGTCTCCATAGTTTAGGATAAGAGATTTTATGGCTATGGAGTGGTGATATCCAGGAGGATTAAAGAGTTAAATCTCAAATGGACAAGGCTACCCATTTACAAGAATTTCTCTTAAACCAGACTAGTTTCTACCTAGCTAGAAATGGCTATAGAAACCCATCCCTAAATATGTGCAGCTATGAAACACTAAGAAAAACATGATGAAAGGGTACCCTGTAATAGTCTTGGAAACTGGGTTAAAATTACACAACTCAACTGTCAGAGGAGGTAGGGGAGAAACAGTGTAACTTGAGTAGCGTCTCTAGGTAGCACACCATGCATGCAGAGGATAGGATATGTTTGGATATTGTGAGCTCAGTAGTAATGATGGGCAGATACATCAAACTTGATAGGAAGGTAAGCATATCTACATGTTTGAAAGGAGGGAAAAAACTGATAGGATGGCGTGAGGAAATATCTCCTCCAACTATGCAGGCCCGATAACCAAAATTATGAGCGCTAATTTTCCTTGAAATTGATTGCAGAGGAGGAAAACACAGAATACATGTGGAATAAAGTCATTTCGAGGCCTCTGCAAGATCTCAAGAGGAAGTCACGAGAAACTCGACCTATGAATCCACCTTAGCATCGGATCTAGTAGCATTGTTGCTAACTGGTCAGAAGTGGTAATTTGCACAACGCAACAATTTGATTTTTTTCTTCAAAATTCAAAAAACGTTATTAGAGCTCATAAATATGAGATCTTGAAAGAATATTTTAACCACCCCTAGTGGTAAAAAAAAGGAATATATGACATCAACATTGTAATCATAAATCATGGTAGAAAATAATGGACATGAAGTGTGCTACGGAAAGTCTTGATGAGTTGGCAGCGCTTCATTTCAAAAAATGATTGGACAGTAAGCAAAAGGACAGAAAGGCAGGGCTACGAGGGAATGAGTGAGAAAAATGGCATGTCAAATCAATTTGTTTGTGGCGTGAGTCAATCCTAGTGACAAGTCATGAAGGGAATCAAAGATAAGTCATGTGTTGATTAAGGTTGGTTGTCATTGATGTCAACCCTTGAAGAAAGCCCCGTAGCACAAAGGTTGGGTGATGGACCCAAGATTTTTTGATGTAAATATGACTCATTATTTTCTATTCATGGTTGATATAAGTAGAAATGGATGGACTCCAAAGTGTTCCCCTTATGGTAAAAGCCCTCACGGGAAGACGCTTTGCGGATTAAGTTATCGTAGAAGTATGGTTAGAGGACCCATGATTATTTGTGGAATAATGAGATGAACACTAGTGAATTTTTCATTTAAACTATTATATATGGATAGTTGTTTTCATTCCATTTCCGGTGGTATGTGGAATTCCATATAAATCCTCATGGTTAGAGAGTTATGACCATGAGAAGTTGGAGAACCCAGGTTTGGGTAATGGACCCAAGTTTGTTTGATGGATAATGGTATGAGTTTTGATATATTTTCAGGTAATACTATTCTATATGGATATTAAATGTCATTCCATTTCTATTGGTATGTGGAACGTCACATAACTCCTCATGGTTTGAGAGTTATGGCCTTACGAACTTGGAGGACCCTCATATGTCATCTAGAATCCCCAAAAAGTCAAAGTAATCAAAGTGGTTTAAGCGTTTTTAAAGGTAAATAATAAAGTGAAGTTATGAGTGCACTATAATTCAAAGTGAATAAAAAATCAATTATTTAAATTTAATGGAGAAATTAGAAGTGGGTTAACCCTAAAATAAGGAAAGTAGACAAAGTGACCTAGAAAATGTTTTTAAGGAAGCTACTTGGAGAGTATAAATAAGAGGCAAGGCTCTCTCATTTAAATCACACTTGATAATATTGAATACCTATAGGTGTATGAGGTAACCAAAGGATATATAAGCCTAATTTCTAAGGAAAGTGAAGAAAATAAGGCCTGAATTCAAGGAAGGATAAATTCTTTTGATGATGCTTTCTAAGGTATGTTTTTTTTCAGGTCATCTCACCATTTTCGCAATAACTTATTTTCTATAATGATTCATACCTT
>JASDQU010438711.1:47456-89380 GCA_032191745.1 Picea mariana
ATTCCATGACTGTTGTAGTAGTCCATAAATTCCTTTGAAGTGAACTCTCCTCCATTATCAGATCTCAAGCATTTTATTTTTGAATCCATTTCATTTTCAACCATTTCCTTGTAGATCTTGAAGTTTTCAAAATCTTCTGACTTATTCTTGAGAAACCAAACTTCAATCATTCTTGTATAATCATCAACTAATAACATAAAGTATTTCTCACCTTTTAAACCCTTTGTTGTAGTTGGTCCAACTAGATTAGTATGCAAATTTTCAGTGGTCTTGTCGTTGAATATTCCTTTGATTTGAACCTGGTCTTTGTTTGATTTCCTTGTTGACAATGCTTGCATAAAGTGTTGGTTGGTTTCGTGATCTGGGGAATTTATCTGACTACTTCTCTTCTGCTGAATTTGACAAGGTTATCAAAATGTATGTGACCCATTATTCTATTCCATAGCCAACTTTCATCTTCCTTTCCTAGACAACACTTTTCATTTCCAATTTCACTTAATACATATATGTTGCTTGAATTTCTTGCAGCTGTAGCAATAAATTTTCCTGAACCTTCTTTTCTTATCTCACACTTTTGTGAATCGAAAGTAACTTTATGACCTTGGTCACACATTTGACTCAAAATTACAAGATTATGTTTCATATCTTCTACTAGTAGAAAATTTTCTTCCTTGGTATTCTTGCTCCTAATTCTGACTGTGATTTTTCCAATGATTTTAGCTGAGTCATCATTTCTGAAGGAGACGGATCCATCTCTTTCCTTTCGTAATGTAAGAAACATGTCTCTATCACCTATCATGTGTTTTGAACAACCACTGTCAACATACCAACCACGTTTCTTCTTCTTATCTTGTAAAGCGATTGCGAATTCTTCATTTCTATACTGTTCCTACTTTATTATCCATGTCCTTTTCTGAGGTTCCTGTCTGTGACTGTTGTTATTTTGTTTTGGTTCTCTAGGAGGGAGTGTCATTTTTCAATCTTTGGCGATGTGTCCAAAATTGTTACATTTGTAACATTTCACTTCAGTGCTCAAAGATTCAAACCTGTTTTAACTTCTTCTCTGTGTTTCACTAGGGCTTCTTAGATAACCCCTTTGTGTATGACGTTCAAAGTTGTTTGTGTTCATTTTGTTAGCTCTACAGTTCACAGCTTTATGTCCAAAATTATTACATGCATAACATAAACCAAAAAATATAGTTTGATACCTGGGATTTGAAGATCTTCTGAAAGGAGGTACTCTTATAAATTCATCTTCTTCCTGAGGCCTATCTATCAGTTGTTGATTCTGAAATATTAATCTTCTCGATGGAGGAGTGTTCATGTAATCTTCCTTGTAGATCTTCCTATCCCCCTTGATTGTTTCTGCATAGCTTTTTGGATATGTTTCTTAATCTGTTGTTTTGGAGCTTGATCCTTTTTCTATCTGATTGTATCCATGTCTGGGCTTGTCATGATGATATTTTTTACTGCTGATAATGTCATCCAAAACTTTTGAGTTTTTCTGCATATTTTTCTTTTTAATATCCTTTCTTAATGTGACAATCTCTGCTTCCAAATTTCTAATGATCTTGTCTTTTTCTTCTAGTTGTTCTTTGAGTGATTCTTCAAGTCTTTTATCTTATTCTATTTGAACCTTCAAATTTGTGATGATTTGTTCTAGTTCTTGAGTGTATTCTTTCTTGTCTAGTTCTACTTGTAGTTTCTTGTTTTTCTTGTTTTCTCTTCTGATAACCTCTATGGCACACATTAATTCCTCTCAGTAGTCAACTTCTGCCTCTTCAATTTCTTCTTTGAATTATTCATATTCTTCTTTAGCTTCTTCATATTATTCTTCGAAGTCTTATTTATGAGAGTCTTTTACTACCATGAATAAAACTCTTTATGTCTCACTGTCACTGAATTCATCTTCATATGATGATGAGATGTCTTCTTTGGTGCATAATCTTTTCTTGAAAACTTTCTTCGTGGTTATTTTGCCTTTATATGTTTGTTTTCCTTTTGAGCAGCCTTCATCATTTCTCTTTTTATTATAAGGACATTTGTTATCAAAATGACCATTACCATCACAATTAAAACAAATTAAAGGAAGCTTACCTCTATACCTACCGTCAGTTCCCTTGTTCAGTCTTTTGACAAATTTGGCCACTTCTTCATCATCTTCCAAGACATCATTGCTGTTTCTATGTTCTTCTTTTTTCCTTCCCTTTTTCTTTGAATTTTTGGATGCTTTGAAGGTTTCTTCTTTTATATCTGGATTTTCCTCTTCAGTTATCATTTCATATGCTGTGAAGATTCCATGTAATTTGTCCATGCTTATTGATTTTAGATCTGATCTTTCTTCTAGTGATGATATCTTAGGGTCAAATCTCATAGGAAGAGATATTAGTACTTTTTGAACAATTACAGATTCTTTGATCTCTTCTCCCAATCCTATGATTTCATTTATTGTTTCATCAACTCGTAAAACGTAAGCTAAAATATTCTCATATTCCTTCATCTTAAGTTGTTCAAACTGACCTTTGAAAGTTTGAAGCTTTTTCATTTTGACTTTTGAATCTCCTTCATAAATATTTTGAAGTTTGTCCCAAATCTCTTTAGTAGATTTACAATGTGAAAATTTGGTGAATACTATTTCACTAAGACCATTCAGAAGTGCATTTTTGGATTTGGAATTATTTTGAACAAGTTTCACTTCTTTGTCATTTGTTGGCGGAACTACTAGTGCTGTGTATCCATCTACAATTGACTGCCAAATTTCAAATCCTTGTCCCTGTATATAAGTTTTCATCCTTATGCTAAAAAATGCATACTTATGTCCATTGAACTATGGTATTCCATTTTTATACAAGTTGTTTCTCTCCATGATCTACCTTTCAGTGTTTAAACTGATTTCTGAAGGAACCTACTCTGATACCAATTGTTGGACTACTGAGAGGGGGGGTGAATCAGTAATAGAGCAATTGAATCATTTTTAACCATATAATCCAAGTGTTATATAATTGTAGCATTATCATGCAATAAATGCAGAGTAAATAAGCAATGAACAAATGAAAAATCATACACATACACAGTACACCAGTGTTTTATGTGGAAACCCAAAGTGGGAAAAAACCACGGAATGCTTTTTCTTATATGTATTGAATAATTACATTCATTGGAAGCACCAACTTCATTTTTTTTTTAGTTTCAATTGGAAGGAGTCTCCAACCCCCTTTTTTCTCAAGATACAACCTGAAGGAAGCTCCAACTCCCCTATTCTCTGGCTACAACCCCCTATGTTCTCTGGATACAACCGGAAGGTGGCTACAACCACCTATCCTTGCCCCATCCAACCTCCCTGAAGTATAAGTAGAATGACAGAACCACTGTCACACTATCACTGTGAGATATACCGTTGTAAACATGTACCAATAAACCTGAACCATGCACCAACCATGCATCAACCTATACCTCAATCTGTACCATAAAAAAGTGCATCCAACCATGTACCAAGTATGTACCAATCATGTGTCAACTACTCATCAAATATGAGTCATCAGTATGTACCAACATCATCAACTATACACCTCATTTATGTGGAAACTCATTAACTACTAGTCTCAACCATGTACCCAACATGTACCTCAACCAAAATCCCTTGTCAATATAATCATCCAAATATGATTTGTAACTTTGTAATATACTTGGTGTATATAATCACATACCTACAAACCTTCCTTAACTTTAACAACAAGAGACTAGCATGTTCATCAAACTTTTCTTTAGTCTCACATGACTAGTTTTGGATTAGTCAATAACCCTAACTTGAAATAATCATAACTATGTACCTGTAATGAATAAATATCTGAAAAGTATACACAATGTTATTCAGTTTGTTTTATGTAATTCCTCCAGGTTTCACTACTTGGAACCTCTCAAAAAATTATTTATAGAAAAAATGGCATACCTTGCAGAATTATGGCTTATTCTAGAGAGCGACCTTGTAGAGCGTGCCCCGCAAGGAATATTTGTTGAATCGATATGAAAATTTTACACAACATACTATAGAATGTAATCTAACCAACACATTTGGTCTTACTGAATTTGGATCTATTATGAAGAAGTTATGACGTTTTTACCCAAAACACCTATTTTAGACTAGTTTCAGGACTAGCCACAAACCCTATTTTCCACAGAGTGTAAATCCAAAAATAAAATGAACCATAGTCTAAATGTCTTAACACATATACTTGGATATGTTTCCTAAATTTCATATCAATTTCATGGTCTGAATCATTCTAGAAAAAAAGTTATTGCGAAAATGGTGAGATGACCTGTAAATAACATACCTTAGAAAGAATCATCAAAAGAATTTATCCTCCCTTGAATTTTGTGGTATCAGAGCCTTTGAGTATCTTTGCTAGAGACTCGTATTTGTTTCTACTCCAAAATGAATTCTTTTGAATTCTTATCTTATATGTCTTAGATGTACACGAGGAAGCACCATAAAGAGGACAATTCAGTTAGGGGGAAAAGCCCCAGATGGAAAGATACCTTTGTCATTGATCACAAAGGGGGAGATATTTATCAGATGCAGAGAAAAATTCATGATTCCAAGGGGAGAAATGGTCATAGATATGTAGAGGAGAGAGGCATGGTTGCAGGGGGATCATGAGTGATATGAATTTAGTATTGCATGAAATGATTTCAGTATTGCATCAAAGTGTTTCCATAAATGACAACCAACCTTAATCAACAACATCATCAAGAAAATCATTTTGTAGTGCAAGTTGTTGTACAACGTCCTAATGCTGCGTGTGGAAATACAACAAGGTATGATGGAATAATTTGTGTTTTCATTGAAGTTATCTTTCAAATTTATCCTCCCTCCATGTAAATAAGCATGATTCCAGGGGGAGCAATGGTCACAAAGATCCAGAGGAGAGAGGCATGGTTCCAAGGGGAGCATGAGTGATATGAATTTAATATTGCATGAAATGATTTCATTATGGCATCAGAGTGTTTCCATCAATGCCAAAGGGGGAGATTGTTGATTAAGGTTGGTTTTCATTGATGTCAACCCTTGAAGAAAGTCTGGTAGCGAATTCTGGTAGCACAAAGGTTTGGGTAATGGACCCACCATTGTTTCATGTATAATGGTATGAGTTTTAATATATTTTAAGGTAATACTATTCTATATGTATAGTATATGTCATGTCATTTCTGGTGGTATGTGAAACGTCACATAAATCCTCACGGTTTGAGAGTTATGGCCTTACGAAGTTGGAGGACCCTCATATGTTGGCTTGAAGCCCCAAAAGGTCAAAGAAGTCAAAGAGCTTGCAAATAATAAATTATTATTTAAATGATAAAGTAAAGTGACAAAGTCAAGAAGGATTATTTAAATAATAACATGAAGTGACAAAATCAAAGAAGATTATTTAAATGATAAAGTTAGGTGAAAAAGTCAAGGAGGAATATTTAAATGATAAAGTAATGGAGAACTTTCTAATTATAGAAAGTGGTTAACCCTAAAAATGAGTAAAATAGGTTAAGTGACCTATAAGTGGGTTAAGTGACCTATAAATAGGTTAAGTGACCTATAAATGGTTTAAGTGACCTAGAAATGGGCTAAGTGACCTAGAAGATGGAGAGTATAAATAAGAGGCAAGGCTCTCTCATTTTACNTGTTGGCTTGAAGCCCCAAAAGGTCAAAGAAGTCAAAGAGCTTGCAAATAATAAATTATTATTTAAATGATAAAGTAAAGTGACAAAGTCAAGAAGGATTATTTAATTAATAAAGTGAAGTGACAAAATCAAAGAAGATTATTTAAATGATAAAGTTAGGTGAAAAAGTCGAGGAATATTTAAATGATAAAGTAATGGAGAACTTTCTAATTATAGAAATTGGTTAACCCTAAAAATGAGTAAAATAGGTTAAGTGACCTATAAGAGGGTTAAGTGACCTAGAAATAGGTCAAGTGACCTAGAAATGGTTTAAGTGACCTAGAAATGGGCTAAGTGACCTAGAAGATGGAGAGTATAAATAAGAGGCAAGGCTCTCTCATTTTACATCACACTTGAGAATATTGAATATATATAGGTGACTGAGGTAACCAAAGGATATCTAAGTCGAATTTTAGAGGGAAGGTGAAGAAAAGAAGGTTGGAATTCAAGGGAGGATAAATTCTTTTGATGATGCTTTCTCACCACTTTTGAAATAAACTGTTTTCTAGAATGATTCAGACCATGAAAATGATATTATATTTAGGAAACATATCCAAATATCCATGGTAAAAAATTCATCTTGTGGGTCATTGTATTTTTGGAGTTACACTCCGTGGAAAATAGGGTTTGTGGCTAGTCCTGAAACTAGTCTAAAACAGGTGTTTCAGGTAAAAACATCATAAATTCTTCATAACAGATCCAAATTCAGTAAGACAAAATGTGTTGGTTATAGTAAAGTTTGTAGTATGTTTTGTAACATTTTTAGATTGATTCAACAAATATTCCATGTGGGGCATGCTCTACAAGGTCGCTCTCTAGAATAATCCAGAATTCAACAAGGTATGCCATTTTTGCTATAAATCCTTTTCTGAGAGGTTCCAAGTAGTGAAACCTGGAGGAATGGCATAAAACACATTGAAGAAAATTTTGTATCATTTTTGTATCTTTATTCATTATAGGTACATAGTTATGATTATTGCAAGTTAAGGTTGTTGACTAATCTAAAACTAGTCATGTGAGACTAAAGAAAAGTTTGATGAAAATGCTAGTCTCTTGTTGTTAAAGTTAAGGAAGGTTTGCAGGTATGTGATAATATACACTAGGTCTATTAAATAGTTACAAATCATATTTGAATGATGATATTGATGAGGGATTTTGGTTGAGGTACATGTTGGGTACATGGTTGAGACTAGTAGTTGATGAGTTGGCACATAAATGAGGTGTATAGTTGATGATGTTGGTACATATTGATGAGTCATAGTTGATGAGTAGTTGAAACATTATTGGTACATACTTCGTACATGGTTGGATGCACTTTTTTATGGTACAGGTTGATTACAAGTTGTTTGGTACAGGTTGGTGCATGGTTGATGCACTTGTTTATGGTACAGGTTAATGCATGGTTGATGCATGGTTCAAGTTTATTAGTACAGGTTTACAGTAGTATATCTCACAGTGATAGTGTGACAATGGTTCCATCATTCTACATCTATTTCAGGGCAGTTGGATGGGGCAAGGACAGGTGGTTGTATCCACCTTTTGGTTGTAGCCAGAGAACATAGGGGGTTGTAGCCTCCTTATGGTTGTAGCCAGAGAATAGGAGACTTGGAGCTTCCTTCAGGTTGTAGCCTGGGAAACAAGGGGGTTGGCACATCCTTCCAGTTGCAAATGGAAAACAAAGGAAGTTTGTGCTTCCAATGAATATAATTCTTCAAGACATATAAAAAAAAGCATTTTGTGGTTTTCTCCCTCTTTGGGTTTCCACATAAAACACTGGTGTATTGTGTATGTGTATGATTGTTCATTTGTTCATTTATTATTTACTCTGCAGTTATTGGATGATAATTCTACATTGATATAACACTAGGATTATATGGTTAAAAAGGATTCAATTGCTCTATTACTGATTCACCCCCCCCCTCTCAGTAATCCAACATATGTTGCATGTCCTTGATAGATTTTATTTCATGAACCCATTATAACTTTGACAAGACTAGATATGACTGTCTTGAAATGACATCATGACCTTTTAGTGACACGAAAACCCACATCTTGGCACAAAAACCATAAGTTACATGGTTGAAAAAGAAAACATGACCCATGACAAACTTTATCCTATAATTTTATTCAAAACCTAACAACCTATTTATATGACACTAAAAGGACTTACATCAGGATATACGGGGATACCAAATCTCCCCATATACTCCCAATATTTTTCCCTGAAAAAATGGTACTTCAAGAGGTTTCCTATCAAACAGTGATCCACAGAGTCAAGGAGGCTCTCTAACGCAACAAAACCATTATCTGGCCCTGCTCCCATTATGGATCAAATCATAGTATTTTTGGAATATCAATAAAGATCAATCCAAAGTACATGCATTGCTATCGTATCACTTCAAAGAATAAATATTTAGAAGACATGACCCAAAAAAGGTGGTTAAGGAGTATTGCATCCAGATCAAGCCTACTTGGGAGTACACTTCGATTGTTTGGGAGGAAGAAAAAATCCATTATGGGGCCCAGAATTATGATGAATTCATTTAAAAAATACATGGAAATCCCATAGGGAGGATCGACGATGAGGAGAAATACCATGAAGAAGAGCAGATAAATGAGGAAGAACAAGTAGCATCGAAAGCATCTACTGCAAATATGTACACACATTCTAGATCAATGGAGGAGGAAGAACCAATAGTAGAAAATAAGAGGAGAAAAAAATAAAATATCCAAAAGAATAAAGAGGATGTTGTTGAAAACAAGAAGAAGATTGAGGAGGCCAAGGCTAAGGTAGAAGCTAATGCAGGAGCAACAACAACAACGGTGGAGAAAATAGAATCAAAAGAGAATGTTGTAGATAATAAAGTAGTAGAGGATGAGAGAGAAGCAAAATCTATAGCCGAGAAGGAAACTATAGAGATGGAAGTGGAAGAAAAAAGAGTGACGAATGAAGCTACAGCCAAGGAAGTCGAGGAAGCGTAGTGGAAAAGAGATGAAGAGGCTTTGAACAATGATGCCTCACCAATGGGAACCTACCTTCTAGATTCATCAACAAAATTCCCTAGTGGTTAGCCTCAATTTGGTAGAGTGGAATTGGGACTTCACACCTCATATAAACCAATCAAAGTGTTGAACTTGAAAAATTCCAGGTATGACAAATCCACTAGTCGCATCCTACAGAAACAAGTAAAAAAGGTACCGGTCACAAGGGGAAACCTATTATCCATCATCAAAGAGAAAACTATAATGGAATATGCCAGCCAAGATCCACTTGAATTGATTTTACCATAGTCACATAGGAAAACCTTATGAAATTGTATTGCCAAAATCAAGAGAAGGATGTCAGAATCAGAGAGTGTGAGAAACAACTCCGGCAGGTGAGGATAGACAAGGGAATACTTAAAATAAATAAAAGAATGCATAGAAAAGGTCAAAACATAGTTGGAGGAAGTCATCATGGACATGTACTCCCACCTATACATTTTCCAATAGTTGGAGGTTATTATAATGGAACAACACAACCCTGTACAAGCCAAGAACACCCAATTGCTCACAATCTAAGAGGGCTTAGATAACATAGATAGGTGGAAAGATGATAATCCTGACACTCCAACTGAACTTCCTCTTCCATCAGAGATAGAAAGAAATATTGCTTATGCATCACTTGATTAGTGTCAACAAGATGGTAAAAGAGTAGAAAAGGAAACAACTAGCTGCCTTGAAATTTGTACGCAACTTCATACAGAAACACAAGGTTTGACCCAAAATCGTCACCTTCCTCCTATGGAAGAGCTCAAAAAAACTGGTACTATGTGTTGGCCCTTGACCAATTTTTGGGATAATCTTGGTCGTGTTTGACCATTTTTGGGACTTCGATAGCCTGTCGAAGATGGAGCGCCAGACGAAGCGGAGATTGCAGAATCTCAGCCCACTTTCGGGTCCCTTTTTGGGTTTTGGGAATATGTAATGGGAAAGGGATGTTGGCCTGTGGATTTACCCATGTTTAGGCCTATTTTGTATGTATAAATAGATGTCTAAGAAAGGTAGGAAAAGGTCGGTGCACTAAGTGCTAAATGAATGGCTAAGTGTTGGTATGAGTTGTAAGAGCTTTGTGCATTTTGTAAGACTTGCAAAGCTTAGTGCAAGTCCTTGTGTGGAGATATAGAAGGCTTTGTGTTGTAAGGCAAGGAAGAAGGATCTAGCGAGCTGCGTAGATATTCTACCCTATGTGAAGTAAGGGTTTCTAAGGCTCTGTGCTTGTAACTGATTGGCCAACGATAAAAAATAAGAGTTGGTGGACGTAGCCCCAGGGTGGGGGTGAACCACGTAAATACGGTGTTGTTTGCTTTGTGCCTTGTTCTGATGTATTGACGTGATCATTTGCTAAGTGATTTAAGTACATAGATATGATATATATGCTTATGCTCAGTGCTTATGGTGTGTAGAATGTTAGATATGATCCATGTGTATATGCTAAGTGCTTGATCTGTTAGATCTAAATAATGTGTTGATGCTAAGTGCTTGAATATCCTATTTCATAATGAATGTTGTGAAGCTCGGTTATAATAGAGAAGTGGTTATTGATTTCTAAGTGCTATATTAAGAGTTATAATCACATATCTGTGTCCCAGCTAAGGTTGCAGACACTTGAGTCCTGCAGCCACCCCTGCCTCTACCTCGGGTGAGACTTCATTTTCTTCACAGGTGTTGCCGAAAGGGCCGGTAGTTAGGGTTTTTTTGGTGTGATGTTGTAGCATTGAACCCCGGGTCTGCCCCTGTGCCAACACTATGGAAAAACTTCTTGAAAAGATCCAACAAATCACAAATCATAGATAGGAAGTAACTAAATCAGCTACAAAGGTGAAAATTGAGCTAATGGAGCAACACTTTGTTTAGCCTGCCAAGGTCCAAACTATGATCCAAGTATTCATGGCCACCTTGGAGAAAGACATAAAAAATATCAACAACAATACAACCTCGCATGAAGTATCTCTTGAGGAATTTGTTTATCGTAGGGTCATATCACTCTATGACCAATGCACAGTTTGAACAAACTACACCAGGGACAAAGGCACATGAATGAGTACAAAGTAGAAAATTCAAATTTGTTGATAATTGCACTCTAGTTTTTCTTGATCCAACTACTCTTAGATTCATCCTTATTCTTACACATGTCAATAGCTAGTGAGGGAAGCCAAAAGTTTTTGTAACTACTTCTTGAGAAATTCAAGAAGGCATTTTTAGCATTTTTTCTTAGAATTTCTATAAGTAAAGGAAGAAGCCCATTTTGAAAGGGATCTTCAAGCATTGTATACACTCACGAAACTATTTTTGGAGAAAATATTGTGTTAACTAATATTAAGAATCCCTTAGGGATAGTTTTTACAGAGAGAAGAACTTGTGTAAATTGTTGTTTGTTGTGAACTATTTTCAGTAGATTGTCATATGTTTACATGTGTTGTAGGAATATATTTTGCGGATAGACTTTTCTTATGCAATTCCTATCATTCTCACAACTTTTCTATTCTTTGTCATGTTTATGTCCTCAGAATATGAGTTGTTGTTGTATGTGATAATATGATTTAGACTATTATGGTTATGTATCCATGTGCATATGTTGTCTAAATTTTATTTTTCATAACAACTATGTGAGTGAAGTTATTTAGAGTTTAGTTTCATTTCAGCTACTCATTTGGTTACGATAGTTTTCTCCTAGCTAGGATAGGATAGATTAGATTTCATTTATGAACTTAGATGGTCTTGATCTACATATGCATTCACAAACCATCTAATCATCCCCTTCATAACCAGTAATGGAAGACGAGCCATAATCTAAATGGGTATCCTAAACAAAACGATGCATAGTCTAATTGGGACCATGTACTAGGGAGTACCCCTTGTTTTTGAAGGGAAATTGTTCCCCATCAACAAAATTGGAACTAGAAGGAGGGCCTGATTTTGTATGGATCACTTGAAATCACAACAAATCATTACCCAGTCCTCTAAAAATATTCTTGTTCAACAATGTTTCCCTCATATCCCTTTTGAGAAAGACATTACCTTTGAAGATTCAAATACCATGTTTGAAAGTGTTACTATAATACTTGAAAATTATCCATAAGCTCGGTATCGTGTACCTTACTATGAGTTTGATAAAACTCATCGTATTACCCACTCCTACTCCAAGTTACTTGGCCAACTACCAACATCTTTAGCACTCCCAGAGAGGAGAGCTACCCACATAAGATGACCTGAGAATTAGGCCAACATTATTGTTGACTTTGTAGAGGACTTGATTGAAATTTCTATACAAGAATTACTAGTACCTTTGAATCAAATTCCTCCCACACCCCGTCATTCTACTCTTCCCGATTCAGAAGGCAATTTTGACGGTGAACATTCAAGATATGATTTCGAAAATAACATGGGTGAAAATTGAAATAGAAGACTAGTGATTCCACCATGGATGTCCCAAGGTGATATAAACCTCTTGGGATGACCTAGGTTCTGATCTCAAATAGGTTTCCAACAAAACCCTCAAAACTATCGGCCCTCCTAGTAAACTAGAAGGCAACGCTGCGCACAAAATGCACAACGCAGTCTCACCTAAGATATATTTTATGGGGGACTGCAATAATCAGGTGTTTGAAATATAGGAATGAGTGGGGATTGGGGTTGGATTCTTCCTTCCTTATGCATTATCCTTGTTAACGATTCATCTACGTCTATGATTCATTCACCTTTAAACCTATGCATGTATCTTGATATAACTACTTTAACCATTCATTATTAAGCTAATGATCAACAGAAAAGTAAATAATTCATTAAAAATCACATAGAAAACAAGGTTTTATCGTGGTTCACTCCCTCCTAGGGATACGTCCACAAAGATCTGGCTTCTCTACTCTTTTATTTATTCTACTACAAAATCTTGTTTTGTGCGCATTACATCTTCAATAATACAATAAAAAATGAGGGTAAGAACCCTCTGTGAGGCTGAATAGATCACACCAGGCTCCTCATCTTGTGATATAATCCTAAAAACCTAGATTGTTTGATTCTAACATAACACTTATTACAATCAGTAGTGATGCAGGAGCATCATAAGTAGTCAAGCGAGCGTGAAAGGGAAGACAACTGGAAGGCCACTAGTGCACGTTTTGAAATATTTTTGAAACATTAATGTAATGATTAAAGGGAAGCGTACTTACATATTGTGAACAGATTTGAGCGATTGCTCTCATCTGTAAAACATTAAGGAATTTATGCGTAGTTAATGAAAGTAGGTAGATTTGAATGTTAGATTAGACAGTTTAGAGAGAAAGAGGGAAAACCGACTATAGACACCCTCACCTTTGTATTATTGTAACAGTAGAGAACATTAGAGAGCATTGTTGTATCATAAGCATAGAGGAAGTGGAGAGTTGTAGAAAAGAACCTATGTACAGAAGTTCTGAATTAATATATGAAGCTTTGATTCAGATTCATGGTGTTATGATGCTTTTTATGTATATGTGTTGAATGGTATGCTTATGGTTGTTTATTCTCTCTGTTATTCATTTTCTTTAATATTGTGTGAGTGTATGATTTCATGTTGAATGTTTGAAGTCTGAGAGAGAGAGAATGAGTTTCAATTGTTTCTCTTCTTGAGTGAGAAGTTCCTATAAGGAGTGCAATGAAATCATCCGCAAGGAGTACGTTGATGGAGGTTCAGAGTTTATCTCTGAAAGCTCAGGAGAGATACCATTGTTCTCATTCCCACGGAAGTGCAAGTGAAGCACAGAAGACGTGTAAGGTGTGCGCAGGCTGGTCGAGACCTTAGAACTCATCAAATAAGGTTGAGAGATTGAAGGACTGTTGTTGCAGAGAAGGGTGCATAGAGTCGAGAATCCAAATACTTAAAATTATTTGAGGGATTTCCGCAAGGAGTGCATGCAAGAGTCTTTTTGAAGACTCAAAATTGCAAAGAAAGCTCAGAAGAGGTAGCGCGTTGAAGGGTTCAAAGGAGGACAAGGTCAAACTAATTCAAGGGAGACAAGGGTCAAAGTCATCCAGTGGAAGTTAAGCTCCAGTGGAAGAACCTTGGTTTATTTCGTAGGAGTTATCAAGGAGCCATGAGTGGTTGAAATTATCTATGGGGAATTCATTAAATCAAAAGGACCGTAGGATCCAGGGAAGTTGCAGGGTGGTTAGAGGCAGGCAAGCTTTCCACTCTAGGATCCAAAATCAACGTAGACTGTTGATCGTGATTTTCAGAAGACGTCAGATCATTTCGGCATTTCGGGGATCCTAACGACGAGGAGTCGAGCGCAGTGAATCGAAAATCCCAAAGTTGCGAGTTGCGACAAAAAGTGGATTAGATTTTCAGGATTTCAGAAATTCGGGTGTCAGGAGACGGAGGAGACAACACTTTGGGAGCGAGAGTCCCAAAAACCTGGAAGAGTGACAAGTGGCAGGATTCTACGTCAAAGGTATAAAACCGCAAGGATGACAGGTGGCATGTCTTCGTCAATTGGCAAAGTCAAACCTTGTTGACTATTTCAGGGTTTGAAGGTCGAAGGACAGAGAGCCTTGCATCTGGATTCACAAAATCATGAAGTCCAAAAACCTGATGAAGTGAGAAGCCCATTGAAAATTCAACCTTTGCTGATTGCATCGGAGTTCGTCAATTCGGGTTTCGGAGGTTGTAGGGATAGGAACCCTTGACATCAGGGATAGTGAAATTACAAAACCCAAAGTCCTGAACTTGCGAAGGGCGTGATCCTATTTCGGGTTAGGAGATCTGGGTTGATGCTTCATGTTTGATTGCGTGAGCACACTCATAAGGACCTGTGGATACATTGTTGTGTGTGAAAGGTATTTCCCGAGGGAAAACCAAAGAGTCAATCAAACTCAAAGCACAGATTTAGAACGATCCTATGTAGACCTTGGACCTGAGGGTTTGGGGGTTTGCACCAAGTAGCTTCTCGACTAATTGAATCTCAATACTTAACTGACATCCACCTAACCTAGACCTCCTAGGTCCTTATTTATACTACTTTATAATATTATAGATGTTACAATATTTGTCAAAAACAAATCCTAGAACTATCATGGTTAGGATTGTCTGCCTGCGCACCATGTTTCTTTTCCTCCTGCATGTTTCTTTTCCTTATGTTTTTGAATGCTTCTTTCTTTCCACCTATTTTGCGTGCTCCAAAATTAGGTCTTTCTCTCCAAAAATAGGTCTTTCCCAAAACAAATCTTTCTCCCAAAAATAGGTATGCACCCAAAATAGACTTCCTTCCAAAAATAGGCCTATGCCCAACATGCCCCCAACACTGGCATGTGGCTCATCCCGAGCCACTCAGGTGATGTGCACTCCTTGTACGGCCTTTTCCAAGCTGTGAAAAATTCCTTCTAATTCTTCCCATTTGGATATCTCTTGTGTAGATTTATCTGTGAGCTCCTCTACCCTCTACATTGTGATGTGTTTCTTTAGAGAATCTGTTCTCTCAGCATGATCCCAAGCCATCATTATCTTCTCCTCCTCTATTTCAATGATTATTTGCACTGGTTTCTCCTGGAGGGGTTCTAATTTGTCTTGCATTTCCTGCTTGTTATTCTACGTAGTATTAAATTTTGTCTGGATGTTCTTCATCTCCTGCATGCCTTTCAATCATTATTTAATGCTCATGGACTTTTTTCATTGCTTTAGCTCTTTCATTGCAATGTTTATTTTCCCCTCTTGTTGGTCTAGTTGTTGGACCTTATCATATTCCTCCAACGTCGTCCATAATTGCACGGTCCTGTCAAAACGTTTTATGATATTTTGTCTTCTCTTTCCATCATTTCTAGTTGGAGTGCTACTTGTTGTTCCCTTTCAGCTGTAACCTTGCGAGGAGTTGTCGGTGTTAATTTTTCCTTGAGTTCCTCAATCTCCTTCATGTACCCTTCGAGCATCTGCATGATGATTTGAATATGTTCTTCAGCGCTTCTCATGGATTCATGCGCACTTTCCAAAATATTTGTGAAGACTTCCTTTAACTTCTTCTCCAGGTTATATGCATGCTACTTCTCCTCCCATGTCTCTAGATGGAAATGTTCTACCACAATTTCTAGTGTCTCCTTTCCACATTTGGTGATTTGAAATTTTTATATCTACTATGGATCATGATTGCACTTCCTATGTGACATTGAATTGTATCTTGTACAATTCCTTTGTTGGTATTTTAGCCAATACCAACTCTACTTGCACCAGGTCTTTCAGTGGCATATTCAACATGGCCTCCTTGAAATGCAATATATGTGTCATTATCTGGAAGCTAGGACTTTCTTGCACTACAAGTTGGATTGTGTCTTCCTCATTCTGCACGTTTTTCTCCCCTGCTTCTATCGATCGAGGGATCAGTTCTGCTCCCCTCTCTTATACTTGTGTTTCTTGTATTTGTTCCAGAACCTACTTAATGTCAACCAAATCCTTCATTATCATTTCTCTTTTGTTCTCGGCCTCCTCATACTCTTTTGTTGCATGGTCCCACACCCTATATGTAACTAAATCAACATCATCCTCAATGATTGTGTATTCTAGAATGTCTTTGTGGGCCTTGGCCTTCTTGCACAACCCACCTATATGTATGATCGACCATTTTGGATGCCCTGCCTCTTGCGAATTTTTTCTCGTCAATGTTCCTTTTGTAGTTCTGTCCTCCCTTCGTTGTTCATCCTATGTGGGGACTTTGTACTTTTTTCCTATATACCCGTCCTTATTTGGATTGCTTCCCTTCTTATGTTGCGGTGTCTTTGGGCCAGGCTTTGTCTTCTTCGTTGGTTTCTTGGCCATGACGCTTCCTCCTGCATATTTCTTAGATGACCCTACTTCAAAGACTTTCCCTTTGGGAATGTCCTTGGTGATGACTGGGATCTTCTAGTCATCCTACCGGTCTTTTATTTCTCATTCCACTTCCTCTGTGTTGATACAGAATTGAATTTATAGCCATTATTTTTCTTGATCCCTGTTCACCTAGATCCATATTCTGTTGCATAGCCTTAAATTTGGCTATCCCCTGGTACTGCACGATACCCTTGGGAGCTATTCTCCAAGTATTAGATATATTCTCTTGCATATCATTGAGATACCAAGAAAAATTGTTGGCATTACTACTTCTCTTCTTTGAATCATAAGTGATTCCCAACAATGTGTATCGTGTTGTGCGACATTGTCCTACTCTATCACATAAATATGAGTAGGTAGGCTCTTTCCATCTAATTAACACTATCAATATGATGAACCATGACTAGTGGAACTTAGTTCCCAAGTCCTGCGCATCCTTGCAGTCGTCTAAGAACATATTCAATAAGTATGGGACCCAACTGAGCATGGTGTCATTTCTGCACTATGATGTCACTGCAACAACTCCTATGGGGACCTCCTCCTTGCGGAATTTTTTAAGGAGTTTACATTCCATCACTTTTGTTTCCATCTTGGTGGTTTCGTCACTGATTCACTTTATGATAATGTCGCACGAGTCCCTTTCTGTCCCAGAGGTTGTATTCATTTATTTTGCGACTGCATTTTCTTTGGTTTTATCATCCATGTACTACATGGGATTCTAACCATTTGATGGTAGTCCTAGAATGAACGAAATTAGTTTGACATGAATGGAGACTAGTTCGTCCAACCAAAAAAATCCTCCATGGAGGACCTCCAATAACTACTTGACACAGTTGTTCACATATTTCCCTCTTCTGAAGTGAGGAATCTCCAAAAAATTAAGAATCCCTATATTGACCAAGCCTGCCACCGACAACTTTTGATGCATCATTGGATCTCCTAATGACCATATGCCTAGGATCTCAATATACACCTGTTGTGAAAATTATGGGAACTTGTTGGTGTCAGACACATCGTGGTCTGCATACCATAACCTTTTGATGAAACCCAATAAACTTGGTGTGGACTGCACCCCATATGGAATGCACGAAAAAATTATCGAGGCGTTGGGCTTCTTGTATAGGGATCGTGCGATGGGTTGTTTCCCATTTATTTGTGCTGGTGCACCAGATGTCCTAGCCTCTAGTTCTCTTTATTACAACCCTAACTCTGGTTACCCCATTATATCTTTGAGCTGCACTTCCTCGTGTTTCTCAAACCCCACCACAGGTTGTGACCTTGTCCTATCAGATTATGTCCTTTCACTGTCAATGCCATTTGTTTTGTGGGTTGCGTCGACCTTGGAGGGTTGTTGTGGGTTTCATGTTTCCAATGGGTACACTTCCCTGTGAGTCGATGTCCATCCCAACCATCGTTGGGGCCTTCCCCTCTTCCTCTACCAGTGTGGTTCTCACTGGTTCGGTCTGTGGCGAAGGAATTGCGTCGACATCGATGATTCCCTCGATCTTTGTAAAAGCTTGTTTTGCCCCTGCGATGACCTATGGTTGTTGCATGATTTTTGTGTTGTTTGGCTAGGTGCACCAACCTTTTGAGGTGCCATCATGGGTAATTATTCCTTCTCCAGTTGAACTTCGGCTGCTAATATCTCTGAACTCACCTATTCACCACCTCTCTTCGTTCTCCTTAGCTCCGTCAGTATGTAAATTCACAATAAGTATCGTTTGGCCCGTGTTTTAGTTATATATGGGTGTTATAAATTCCCTAAATATTCTCGGATATTCTTATTTGATGGTGATAAATGATTTAAATCTTCTCAAGAACGCTTCATTAAGTTTCATAAATGCTCAGTTCGTGCCTTTTTACTCTGATGACCATTTTTTTCTTTTCTAACCATTGGTCCATTTTCTGGTGCGTTGTAACTTTTCAGTGCACTGTACGTTTTTGCTGTGACTTTTCCCCTAGTTTGTTGTGTTTTTTTCATGTCATCCATATGTTGTGTGCGATAAATTTGTATTTTTATCGCATTGATTCCAGTGTATGTTGTGCACGATATTTCCTGGTATTTTGTATTTTCCTTATTTTTCTACTTTTGTCTTCCTTTTTCTTATTTTTTCTACTTTTTATTTATTTTTATCATTTTTATTTCCTAATATCTACTATAGTGCACTATATACATGAATTTCTTACTGCGTTGTAACTTTTAAGAGTTACTAGATCGATTGTCCCTATACAGTTTCAGTCGACTACCATTGACCATTCCTTTCAATTATGTTCCTCCCAATTCCTTTAGTGACATAGATCCCCCATCAGTGACAATATTTACTTCACATGGTCCTAGACAATGCATTCTAAACTTACCAGGGTGTTGAAAAAAATTGTTTTCATAGAGAAGAACTATGTCTCCCTCCTTAAAGATTTTCTTTTTAATATGTCTGAAATGCCAGGATTTTTCCCTTTCTTTTTGTAATTCCTCATGAAATCCTTTCAGGATTATTTCCTCTTCCATCTCCATTATTTGACTTAACCTCTCATGTACTGCACCTCTTTCTGTCAAGTTGATAATCCTTGCTACTCGCAGTCTGGGTACCAAAAATTCTAATGGAAACATTTCTTTCTATCCATAGACCCATCTGAATGGTGTATGTCCTATCAACTTCTTGCATGTGGTACTATATGCCCATAGTACTACTGATATTTTCAAGTCCCAATAATCCTTTTTAATATTGCATATCTTAGTCAATGCATTTTCCAAAATCTTATTGAAATATTCTACTATCCCATTTGCCTGAGGATGATATGGTGTCCTCTTTTGGTGATAGACTTCAAACTCCTCAATCATATCCCTAATGGTATTATTAATAAAATGAGTTCCTTTGTCACTCATCAAAATCTTGGGACATCTAAATATGGTGATTAATTTCTCAAATAAGAAGTGTGTTGTTGTCTCTATGCTACAATGTTTGACTAGTGTTGCTTCTTCCCATCTAGTTAAGTATTTGGTCGCAGTAATGATATATCTTTCTCCTGACCTTTTTTCTCATGGATTAATAGGTCCAACAAAATCTATTTCCCATTTGTCAAATACCTTCAGAGTTACTTTTGGTATTAGGGGCATCTCATCCCTTTTGTTTGGTTTTCGAACCCTATGACAAACATCACAGTTATGGAAATATTCCTTGGCATCTTTATGAACTATTGGACACCATAATCCTACGCGCAATACCTTATATGTAGTAGAATTTCCTTCATAGTGTCCTCCATCTATACCTTCATGAGCTTCTACTAAAATCCTGGGCTGCTCATGTTCCAATACACACCTTCTCAAAATATTATCTGCACCCATCTTGTATAAATGACCTTCAATGAGTTGATAGTATATAGCTCTAACTACCAGGTTTTTCTTCTGCAGAGTGCTAAAGTCTTGTGGTACAAATCCTGTACTTAAGTATTCAATAATATCAACAAAGTATTCATTATCTACTTGTACTGAAAATAATTGTGCATCAAGGAAGTTGTCTTCCAAGTTAGTAGGTTCTTCTCCATTGGTTACCCTTGATAGGTGATTAGGACCTACATTCATCTTCCCCCATTCGACTATCACTTCAAAATCAAATTCTTGTAATAGTAACATCCATATACAAATCCTTCCCCCCAACATTAGCTTGTTGAATAGATATTTGAGGGTAGAATGGTCTGTGAACATTTTAAAGTGTTTACCTAGTAAATAATGCCTGAATTACTGAAGTGCATATACCATGGATAATCCCTCTCTTTCTGTGGTGTTGTAGTTCTGCTTCGATTCTGACAACTTCCTTCTTGTGAAGGCTATAGGATGTTATAAGTCCCCTACTCCTAGTTGCACCAGAATTTGTCCAAGTGTTATTGTCGATGCATCTACGTGCACATGAAATGTATTTTCCCAATATGGAAATACTAATATAGGTGTTGTCATCATATTTCCTTTAGAGTGTCCAATCCTTGCTAACAATCCTCATTCCACTGAAATCTGGTGTCCTTCTTTAACATTTTTTCCATTGGTGTAGTAATCTGCACATACCCCTTTATAAAATTCCTGCAATAGCCTGTACTCCCCAATATTTCTCTTAACTAACGCACTGACTTTGGTGGTGGTAAATTCACAATGACTGCAATCTTACTAGGTTCAACTAGTAAAACCTATTTACACAATATATGTCCCAACAATATCCCAAAAGGTGTACCAAAAATGCATTTCTTGATGTTTAATGATATTTGACATTATCTTCATATTTCCAAAATTAGTCTTAACACTTCTACATGGTCCTTCAAAAGACTATAAACAGTCCAATCATCCAGATATACTTCTAGAAACTGATGTATCAATTCCTTAAAAGAAGCTATGGCTACCGTTGAAAATATAGCTAGTGAATTATTCAAAACAAAGGGAATGGTTGTATATTGGTAGGATACCTATTCTATAGCAAAATTAGTCTTATACCTGTCCTTTGGAGCTATTTTGATCTGATGGT
The DNA here is from genome assembly GCA_032191745.1 of Picea mariana. Taxonomy (NCBI): domain Eukaryota; kingdom Viridiplantae; phylum Streptophyta; class Pinopsida; order Pinales; family Pinaceae; genus Picea; species Picea mariana. Next base: position 68,547 of record JASDQU010438711.1, read on the forward strand.
ATTCTGAGAATCCATCTATGAATGAATATGCTTCCTCACCTCCCACATTTTCTAAGACCTCATCAATAAAAGGGGTATGAAAAGGGTCATGTAAGCAAGCATCATTGAGTTTCCTCAAATATACACAAATCCTTATCCCCCCTTGCTTCTTTTCCTGGACTACCATGGGACTAATACATTCATATTTCTCTACTGGTTCTATAATTCTAGCTTCCAACATACGGTCAATTTCTTCTTTCACTTTTTTCTTATAAAATGGATTCAATATGTAAGGTCTATGTCTGACAGGTCTAGCCTCAGGTTTGAGGGGTATCTTCATCTCACCTAGCTCCCTTGCTATGCCTTTCATCTCTGTAAAGGTTGTTGGAAACATGTCACTGTATTCGCATAGTAACTTTTTTATTCTTTCTAATGTTTGATCATCCCAATACTTTCCATATACTTTCCATTTTAGGATTTTCATTCATCCCAATATTGAATTTCTTAACTTTGATTGGTTGAAAAAATTCCCCTGACTCCATATATGGACCTTCCACCTCTCTCCCTCCTTCAATATTTGTGATATGAATGTTGTCAGGATCATGTTCATCTCGTGCTTCCTCTTCGACAAGATAACATGAGACTAACTCTTTGACTGTCTATTTGTTCTTCTGTTGATATTCTGTTATGATTTCAAACTGTAGTTCATAAAAAAATATCTCTCCCCATATCAGCTTCAACAATGAATCAATGTTGGGGTTCTCATGTTTGAATGAGAAGGTTACTACAAAATTTTGTTCTAATCAAGTCCATTCTGTAGTTCCTCTGCACATCTACTAGTCTATGTACCAGTTCCTTAGGATCCCTTCCAATGTATGAATAAAGTGATGAGGTCATTCCTCTGGTGGTGTCATCCTCCATTATGTTCTGCACTTCTCCAAGTGTTCAATTGGTGTTCCTTTCCCATCATACTTCTGCATTGTATTGCTCCCATGTTATGCATCAAATATAATGCATAGTAGTCATTTACACTGATACCAATCCTTAATTGTTTCTTTGTGTGCACCCCGCCATCTTGCAGGTGTTTCCCTCAGTGAAATATATAGGGCTAAGAGCCTTTGATTTTCTAACATTTCATCTTCATATTTTTTCAATAATTCCTCTAAGTCGTGTAGCCCATGAAAACTAGGAGGTTCTCATATCTCTATACCAAACCACGTTACTATGCAGTCTATTCTTACGCACCTCCTTGTGAAGACTTCATGTAATCGTTGTTTCCAATTCTCCAAACCTGTGTCTGAGTCGGAAGAACATGACGTAATTATTCTTCAACTGACATAATCCTTTTCTCGTGCAATGGTTCTTTATGACTGGTCTATTTCTTCCAAATCCAAACAATTCACCTCTACAAACCTTTCTCTTTCTGAATGATAGAATGGTGCAATGACTCTATATTCGCCTAATTCAAAAGTCATTTTTCTTTTCTTCAGGTTGATTATAGCCTGATTATAAAATTACCAATCCAATCCAAGTAATTTTGGGTAAGGTGTTGAGCCATATACTATCTCTATTACTTCAAAATATGTCATAGTGTGTACTTCATACAAATTTTTTGTCACACCTTTAAGCCTTCCAATTGGTAACACTCTGTGTTGATTTGCTAGTTTCAAATGGACATGTGAATAGCCTAATGTGGGTTCTCCCATACACTACCATGTCTTCTTAGGTAATACATTTACTTCAGAGCCTAAATCCAGTATAATATCTCCCATGTTGAAATCCCCAATGTTGCAATTCAGTCTAAATTCTCTGCTTGTCCTTATTCTTGTATGGAGATGATTAACAATTTTCTTCTCTAACTTTCCTTCTACCTCTTTGTTGCATATTTCTAGCAGATTTTGTAACACCTTAACAAATGATGGATCATTCAAGAACTTAACACAGGATTGCAGAAAAGTATTTACGATACTTACTTTCTCTAAAGGTTGTCCTTTATTAGTATGGTCCATTGAGGATGATATCTCATACATTGGTGGGTTCTAAGCTTACTGCGCAACTAATGTAGACGCAAAATTCTTCTTGAGAAACTCATGTTTGGCCTCCTTAAATGTTTTCTTTTCTTTCCACACGTCAAACTACTTATGTGGCTCAGTATTCTTCTTAACCCATTGGTGTTGAGTTGGATCTTGTTTTGCTACATCATCTCCTCCTCGAGTGACTATATTGATGTTTCTCCCATCAACCCTAGCTTCTGCATAAATCCATTGGATATTCTGGTTGTTCTAGTTCCTTTTTTCCTCGATATTTCCCAAGAGTGTTGGGTAGTCTTTTGTGTCATGGTTTGTTGAGTGATAGTACATACATGTCATCAGTGGAAGTGGACAATCCCTTGCATAATGTCCTAGTTGTTGGAAGTTGTGGAACACTAATGGTCCTCTAGCTCATCCAAATCCTCCTATGAATCGTCCTCCACCTCTGTATCCACCTCGATCTCCTCACAGTGCATTGTATTGGGGTACCTGGTTATATTTCATAGATTATAGTGTGGTTGCACATTATTGTATGGAGGTTTCACATTATTGTACTGTGGCTGCGGATTATTGTACTGTTGCTTCACATTGTTGTATGGTGGTGACACATAGTTGAACTGAGGTGCAACTTATCCTATCATCATTTATTCTTTCACCCTATAAGTGTATGAATTTCTTTCTCTAATCATTTACAACGTTCTACAATCCTTATCATCATGACCCATTGATTTGAAAAAATTACAATATGAACATTTTGGTAATATCTTATACTTCTACATCCTTGGACAATGATATGGATCATGCCCATGCATCTTAAAAATATCGCACCATGGTCCTCTTATTTGCAAGGGGTTTGGAACCCCTATTTACATGTATTGCGCAAAATTTGGACATTCTTTCTTATGGTGATCTTATGTTCTGCATAGAGTACACCAAACAACTTCTCTTTTATATTTTCCCTTATTCTGGTTAATTTGAAATGTTATACTCTTCAAATCCTCCTTCAACTCCTCTATTATTGGATATGTCTATTGATATTTTTTCTATTCTAGTTGCATGGATGCCTACATATCCTTTGCCTTTGTTTGGAACTTCTTATATCTTAAAGGATACTTCAAGTGTGGTAACAATGAGTTCACAAATAAGTGCCTATGTTTCATGTCAGCAATTGCATATTTCAACTTACCTTTCAGACATTTGAACCTCTTATCAATCTCCCAAATAGACTCTCTTGGTTTCTACCTGATTTCAATCATTTCATTCATGTATTGGTCTTCTGAGATTGGCTTCTAAAATTTGTTTACCAATAGTTTTTTCATGTCTGCGATAGTCTTTGGTACTCCCTGTGGACTGTTTACATCCATGATCATGTACCAGTCCAACGCACGGTCTCTTAGTGTGGTAGAAAAATGCACGAGCTTTGTATCCTCATCTGTGATATTCTTTTATTCCTAGATATTATCACAGATGAATAAGTGCTTTTCAGGGTCCTATGATGCCTCTCCCTAAAATTCTAGTAATCTTATCATGGGATCATGTCCTAACATTTTGAACTGTGTTGAACTATTGCCTCTGTGCGATGTAGATAATTGATTGTTACTTCCTAAACTTTCTCTCCCAGTTGATTTTCCTTGCTTTCATCCTTTTCCTATTTTTATTCTTCCACTAAAATTTTCTAAACAATGGTGTTCTTTCGAGTGTATTAGTCTCACATGGGGTTGTAGGTTCCACATTGACGATGATCTGGATTGGAGATTTTCCTTTTGTTCCTGACCCTGGACCTCCTATTTTCATTTCATATGTTGTGCACATGATTTCATCAATATTATCCACAACTCGGATATCCTCTACCTCTTCTTCATCGCTCGCCAAACCCTCTCTGTTGAATATTACGATCTTCTTGTTATTCATTTTATATTGGTAAGGTATTCCGCTGCATGTCTTTCCAGATTTTTCCATTATCCTCTTTTTGTGGTCCTCTTCCATCATTATTGGTTCCATGGCCTCCTACTTATTTCCCTTATCCATCCCCCTGTCCATATCTCAACCTCCTGTCAGTGCTTCCCTCCCTTCCCCCATGCACGCAGGGAATTTTAGTTGTCTGATTCCATGGTGATCACACCATTTTCATACAATAAAATATTGATTGAAGTATACAATGATCTGATGTACCAACCTCTGGGTCCCTTTATAAAATCCTTCTTTGTTGCGGTCTAGGACTTCGCGATATCTACTGCAAATTCAGTGATAAACCTTGCAACAATAATCTCTAACTAGAAATCTACTGTGCACATGAATTTGTTATTAACTTGTTGTAACTACGTGATCTCCACAGAATTCCACTCCAGTCATCTGATTCGATTTGTAGGGTGGTTTTCCTTTAACCTCAATAACCACTCTTTCAACAAATGCAGGAAATCACAGAAACATACCTCATGCAAGTCCCTAAACACATATTTGTCGAGATATTTGTGCAATGTTAACTTAGGGTTTATGCTTTCCTTCTACACAAGCTCAAGTTCCTTTGTTTTTAACCATCTTTCAATATCCTCTTTCATTGGATTCCATGGCCTAAACATTCCCTTCTATGATTTCATCGTCCATGAGTTTCTTCACCAGATCCCATCTACTCAATATTGTGTAGTTTCAGTTAGAAACAAAACCATTTGTTGGTTTACTTTCTCCTGGGCTGACCCAGGCTCTGATATCAAACATATTTCCAATAAAACCCTCAAAACTATCGTCCCTCCTGGTAAACCAGAAGGAAATGCTATGCATAGAATGCACAACATAGTATCACCCAAGATAGATTTTATGGGGGACTGCAATACTCAGGTGTTTGCAGTCTAGGAATGAGTGGGGATTGGGGTTGGCTTCTTTCTTCCTTATGCATTATCCTTGTTAATCATTCATATACCTCTATGATTCATTCATATTTAAACCTATGCATGTATGATGATATATATACTTTAACCATTCATTCTTAAGCTAATGATCAATAGAAAATTAAAGCATTCATTAACAATCACATAAAACATAAGGTTTTACCATGGTTCACCCCCTCCTGGGGATATGTCCACAAATATATGGATTATCTTCTCTTTTATTTATTCTCTTGCAAAATATTGTGTTGCCTGCATTACATCTTCAGTAATACAATAAAAAATGAGGATAAGAACCCTCTGTGAGGCTGACTAGATCCTCTGTGAGGATGACTGGATCACATCAGGCTCCTCAACTTGTGACCTAATCCTCAAAACCTATCTTATTCGACTCTACCCAAACACTTATTACAATCAGTAGCTTCCCGACAAATTGACTCTCAATAATTAACTGACATCCCCCTAACCTAGACCTCCTACATCCTTATTTATACTACATTATAGGCTTATAGTCATTAAAATATCCATAAAAAAAACCCTAACCCTATCACGATTAGGCTTGTTTGCCTGCGTGCCATGTTGATTTTCCTCCTGCATGTTTCTTTTCCTTCTTTTTCTACATGCTTATTTATTTCCACCTATTGCACACACTTCAAAATTAGGTCTTTCTCTCCAAAAATAGGTCTTTCCCAAAACAAATCTTTCTCCCAAAAATAGGCATTTGCCCAAAATAAACTTCCTTCCCAAAATAGGCCTATGCCTAGCAATAACATGGGTGAAAATTGAAATAGAAGACCAATGATTCCACCATGGATGTCCCAAGGTGATCTAAACTCAGCAGAACCTATGCATGAGTCACCCAAATGTCTAGAGGGACTTTTCCCTAAAATTGACCTAGACAATTCTAACTCACTAGAAGATCATGCAAGAAAAATCTTTCTATCCACCCATCTCCTTGTCATCCATTATGAAGATGTGGTTTGTAGACTCTTTCCATACATCTTTGAAAATAAACCTTCCACATGGTATTTTAATCTCCCTCCTAGATCTATAACCAGTTGGGATGACTTTGAAAAATCTTTCGTTGGAAAATTTGGGGAAGAGAAAATTCTCACAATTTTATACAAAGAATTAGGATCCTTGAAGATGGAAAAGAAAGAAAAAGTAAAGGATTTTGATCAATTCTTTACTACAATCCTCAATAAGTATATTGTTAAAACTGCTACTTTGGAAACCTTGGTTATTGAATACTATACTTAAGCATTGAGTCCCTCCATAGGCATGTTCGTCAAATGAGATGGAAAGGTAAACTTAGCCCATAATTTTGAGAAAGATAAAGTTGTTTAAAAATAATTGATTTCCTTAGACAACCACCCTTCATTTGAGGAAAACAAATCGAGGGGGAAGAATCCTTTATTATTGATCCAGGAGGATTTGGGAATGCTCACACAAGTCCAAAAAGATCTGGAACATCCAGAGAGTTTCATAATGGTTCAGTAATGCTCGAAATTTGACCATCTCAAATCATCTCAAAAATGGCATCACTACGTAGAGCTTGTCGTCATCTTTCCAATGACGAAAACAGAGTTCGTAAGAAAACATTATAAGCGGTCAAATTTCCAATCAACCGGGTCAAACATCAAAGTTCACATGGGAAAAAAGAGGATGTGTCACCACTGCAAGGGTGACACATGGCACATGATTATTGACAACTAATTGGGAAGATTGTACCTCCAAGTGCACAAATAGTAGGTTGACAAATGGCACACAAGTGGTCTAATCATCCATTGACAAGTGGCATTGGAGAGAAAGTAGATGCCTCCATGTGGAAGCCTCCCATTAGAAAATATTGGTTAATGTATGTTAAAATTATGGATTCGACAGGGGTCGAACTTGTGACCTTGATAACCTCCCAAAGGTGTAACACAAGCCCCATTACCATCATACCATCATTTGTGACTTAACATATGAGTGGCACATATTGTATTTGAATTAGTGTTAAAGTTTGTTTGGGCAGAAAAGGGTCGAGGGAATAAGCCCTCAACTGTATCCCTTTAGTCATGTATACACCATGTAACCAGCAGTCCAAAGTACAAGTATGTGGGGATGTAACAATATTCACGCAGGAGTTTTGTAACCACACATATATTATATATATGTAGTATATAGTTCAACTATATACTATATATATAATATATAACCATGTGTCAACTAGTTAACAAAAGGTGCGTGAATATATGGTGGTCATCGGGGATTCAACCCCCAACTTATCATATAATATTAAAGAAACTTAATCAACAAGCTATATGTGTGGGTTTAAAAAACAAAACAACCTTACTTATAGTTAATGTGTGCCACAAAATATGGATTTAGTTAAGGAGCCCATGCCCTATTTAATGGGCGTGTAGACCAAGTATTTTACACATAATTAATGTAGATTTTTGTCTCATAACTCATGCTTGAGGGTACCAAAGTTATGATGCTACACCATAAAGCGTGTCAAGGGGTACCTTGATAGATTTTTGAGAAATTTATACTCATTTTGAATGATTTTTTGTTGGGAATCCAACGGTGCACTCTGTTTCTACATTTGAGAAACATATGAAAATTTCATTGTAAAACACAAGTATTTGAGCATTAATAAAGAAGGTATCTATTGGAAGTGGACCCGGAGAGGTATCCCAAATTGGGTGAACTCTATTTGTTTTTCCAACTTGTGTAGGTGATTACAATATTGTTGTTCATTTTAAGTTCAATTTTTTGCAAGTTAATTATCACTAAAGTGAATTTGGTTAGATAATTGTTTCACATGCAATTTGCATATAGTCAAGCAATCATTTTATTTCAAGAATCAAGTATATGTTTTTGTATTTAAAATTATAAACATCTAAGAATTTTTTGGATCAAGTTGGTATCAGAGCAAGGTTTTACAAGTGTATGCAAGTGAATTCTTAAAAGAGCCAAACTCAAACTTGGTAAAGGAAAACTTGCAAGTTATAAGTCTGAATTGGAAAGAGATTTCAAAGACATAATATGGCTTCTGGAAAAGGAAAATAAAAATACCATCCCATCAGTTATGAAGAGATCATATATATGCTTCAATCATTGAAAGAAACAATAGATTAGTTAGAAAAAGAATTCAAAATCCTACAAGTAGATAATATTCGGTAAAAGGAGGAGGAGGTGATGGTGGTGGACCTTCAGAGCTCCCTTCCCCTTCCTCATCATCATCATTGTTTTCTTCTGAAGCAAGTAAACATTCCTTTCATTGAAATAAGTCCTCTAATAAGTCTGAAGATAATATTCCATTACTAAAATTGGATGTTAAGTTCAAGTTTCTGACCTATGATGGAGAATTGAATGTCGAGAAATTGGAAAACTAGATTAAGAAGATAGAGGTATATTGCATGCTTTAAAACATCATGGACAAGGTTGCAAAGATACAATTCACTACTCTTCGACTAAGTGGCACTGCCTTAATATGGTGGGAGAGTAAGATGCAAGTTTATCTTGTTCAAAAGGGTAAATTAATATCTTCCTGGGATAATTTTACTAAGGCTATAAGGAAACAATTCTATCCATTAGAACATAAATAAATGACAATGATCGAGTAGAATCATCTAAGATAGGGTAAAGGCCAAAATATTCAGGCATATACACAGGAATTCAAAAATAAGGAATTATCATTAGGGATTCCATTGTATACTCATGAAACTCTTCTGAAGTATATCGGTAGCATGCACTCATATCTTCGTCAGACTATTCTAATGTTTATCCCTAATAACATTGATAAGATGTTAGTACAAGCTACACATCTAGAGGCTAGTAATATTAAGCATGCGAGCAAAGATAAGAAGTAATTCAAGTTCGAGAATAAACCAAAAGGTAAATGGAAGAGTAAGAAATCATCCCTATTGAATCAAGATAAGGGAATACATACATGTTTCCACTATAAGAAAAAGGGACATGAGGAATTAAAGTGTTGGAAGTTGCATCTAGAATTACGACCAAGAAAATTCAAGGATAAAGGGAAGCAGAACATTGTTTGCATCAACTCATCAGGATCTATAGTCAGATTATGTATATGAATCCAATATCATGGCCATAGGAAGAAAAGATATATCATCTATAAATTAAAATTATTCAGTTCAATCCACCAAAATGGAAAGTGATATTGATCAAAAGAAGAGAAGTGATCATTTTAATGTCAAAGTTATAGTCAAGCATACTAAGGTAGATACTTTATTTGAAAGTGGATCTCAAGTTAACCTAATATATGAAGCAATTGTTAAGAAGATAGGATTGAAGATGCCACCTCATAAAATTCCATATCCATTAGGTTGGGTGTGTGACGATGATAAGTTGCAGGTGATAAAGAAGTGTAAGATCAGGTTTGCAATTACAACTAATTTGTTTGATAAGGTCGATTTAGATGTTGTGTCTCTTGACATTTGTGACATTGTCTTGGGTAGTCTGTATCTATTTGACAGGAAGGTTTTTCTCTATCGAGAAGAAAATAAATATCATCTTCTCAAGGATGGGTTTGAATATATATTCAAAGCTCATCACATCAAAAGTAATGTTTCTTTAGTCAGCACAAGGAAAATGCAGAGACTCGTGAGTGCAAGTAAATATTTTGTTCTCATGATGGTGAAATAGAAAGAAGAAGATATAACAGATTCTTTATCAGGTTGTGATCCAAGTCATAAACATGAATTTATCAACATCATATATAATTATGATGAGTTTTTTTAGGAACATACAGGGTTTCCTCCTAAAAGAGAGGTTGAACATGAAATATATTTGCAGCAATATGCCCCTCTTTCGAACATTGGAATGTACAAGTCATCAGTAATCAAGAATGCATAAATAAATTAGCAATTTCAGGAGTTTCTTGATAAAGGAATCATCATACCAAGATCCTCTCTGTGTGGTTCTCCTATTGTATAGTTTCGAATAAAGATGAGACGTGCAGGATGTGTATTGATTTTAGAGCCTTAAACAAGATTACAGTAAAGAACCGTTATCCTCTTCCCAGAATAGATGATCTATTACATCAGTTAAAGAATGCCATGCATTTCACTAAGTCAGACTTGAGAAGTGGTTACCATCATATCATAATTGAAAAAGGAGACATGTGGAAAATTGCTTTCAAGACCAAGCAAGGCGTGTTCGAATGGTTGGTTATGCCATTTTTGTTGGAATATTGTTTAATACTAAGATGGGGGGGTGAATCAGTATTGATTCTTTTTAACAAAATTTAACACCACTTAATCATTAATCTTATCAAACACAACAAATGATCAAAAAAGAAGAACAATACACTGAATTTTAATATGAAAAACCATGAATGTTATTTTTATAGAACTTGTAGGAGACACAAATCTCCTATTTTGAGCACCAAATCAAGGAGAAATCAATCCCCTATTTTGAGAGCCAACTATGGAGACAATAATCCCATGTTTTGAGCACCAACTCAAGGAGACAACAATCCCCTATTTTGAGCACCAACTCAAGGAGACAATGATCCCCTATTTTTCAAGAACCAACTTGAGGAAGCTGCAACTCCCTATTGTTTAGGCTCCAACCTGTAGAGGACTTTAATCCTCTCTTGCTCCACCCTTCCACCCTCACTACATTTTTTTATCTTCAAAATTCAATTTTTTCATTTGGACTCTTTTTCTATTTAGATCTTCTTATTAAATCATCGAGTCACCTCTACTACTTCTGTATTCACAAAATTTTCTCTGCATTTTTTACTTGTTCTTTTGTTGAATCTTCTTTCTTGAATGTCAAATATGATCTTTTTCCAATATATAATTTATGCTCATGAATGATGTTTTATTGTCACACCTCAAATACTATTCTTATGAATTATTACTTTTTTTTTATCTGCATGTGTGTTTGCTAATATATAATTTTCTCTCATGAATGATGTTTTATTATCACACCCCAAATAATATGCTTATGAATTATTACTTTTTTGTATCCTCATATTTGTTTTTTCTCATATCCCTCTTCTTTATTTATACTTTTCTGTAAGCTTTATATGAAAATTCATGTTCTTCTTGAAAAGTCACGACTTTAATTAAATAATAATTGATTTTTCCCTTTTTAATTTTTAATTCACCTTTTTACCTTACCATGGGTAAATACCACCATGGTTTGCAAATACCATTTTCACATACCATGTGCTCTTTCACTTTTACCCTTTTTCTTTAACTCCACTTCACTTTTACCTTTTTCATTAATACACTTTCATATTTACTTATCTTTTACGTAAAATCCACTTCCACCTGACTTTTCAACTTTTTTTATTTATTAAAGTCATATTTATATTTAATTCACTTTATTTTTATTCCACTTTTTGTATTTATTAAAATGATACCAAGGAATCATTTATATTTAATCAATTTTATAACCTTTGACATCAATGACAATTTTATCGAACAATCCCCCCCTTTAATCTTCTTTACCATGCCATCCAAATTACGTAATACATAGAGATAATCAATTGGGTTTATATGATCACCAATTTATCCTTCAAAAACCATTAATACTCTTAGAATAAACAATCAGGGCTTTCCTTCTTTGTTCCAGATATATAGACATTAATATGAATGCATGTAATCAAGTGTTGGACAGCTGGTTGTCATTGATGTCAACCCTTAGAGTGTTCAAGATACCCCAGAGCATAGATGATTTTAGAGGATAAGTTTCACAAATGGGCTAATTTTCCATGGTTTTTCCCAAAACAACATTGGCCAATTTCCATTTTCTCTAAAAAGTATTCACCCAAATTCCATAGACTAAAACAATTTTACCTTAAAAATCACCAAAAGTTTATAGAAACTATATAAAATCATTATAAATTTTAATATTTTAACAAAACTATCGCCAAACATTTTACATTTTGCATATTAAGGACTAGTAAGAATAGCCCGGGTTTCTACATTTTAATATAACTTTCCATCCTTAAAATTGTCCCTGCCCTAGAGTTGTGATGGAGATTGATGGTGATTTAGTTGTCATTGATGTCAACAAGAATGGTTGATGTCAACAGATTTGATGGGTGCATTTGATGAAGTCTACATGAAGCCTCGAATGTGTGTTTATGGAACCCAAAGTTGATCAAGGAATAAGGACATGAAGAATAGTGTAATTGCGAGTAACATACTCGTAGATGTATATTTCTCGTTGTGTCATTTCCAATGGTAGGTGGTACACCATGTGGTTCCCCACACTTAGGGAGATATGCCCTCATGAATTTGGAAGCCCCTAATTGGTTACAAGTCATTAATGAAAGGGTAAAGTGGTTGTAACAAGAAAGTTCAAGAATCTATAAGATTAAGGAGAGAATTTAATTGGAAAATGTATAAATACACCTCAAGGAGACTCTCATAAATAAATACACACATTCATTGAATATCTATCTTGTGAGAATATTTTGGTTTATTGGAAAAACTGAGGTGAAGTCTTAGGAAGCGGAGAAAGTGAAAATGAAGAATGAAAGTTTTGAATCTATAGAGAGAAAGGGTTTTTTTGTAACCCTAATTAAGTAGGTCCTCGCGGGTCATCTTGAGGGTGTCACGCAAGGTACCCCTGCAAGTTGTCTAGTGCCAGTCATGTGAGGCCCTGTGTGACATCATGTCTTAGTCTCGTGAGGACAAGACAAGATTGGGTAAAATGTCAATGCTAGGTTGATGAGGTCTAAGGAAAGGTTACATTTCATCACTACTATGTATCAGGTCAACTATAGAGGCAAATGTATGTTTATGTACTTATTTTGAAGGTTATGCTTGTTTATGGTATGGTGCATGTTTAAGGCATGTTTGGCATTGGAACATTAATGAGGTACATCTTTGATACATGGTTGAATGAAATATACTCTTGTATATGGCATTCTTGTTATGGTTCAATATTAAAGACACATATTTGAGATGTGGGTAGCTTGTTGAGGCATACACTTGATGTATGTTGGCATATGCATGAAGCAAATGATTAGGTATTTTGAGGCACTTCATTGATGATATGGTACAATTCTATACATGATTGATGCTATGATATATGGTACAGTTTTATACATGTTAATGTTTTAGTGCATGCTACATGATTTGATTGGTTGTTCATCATTGATTTTATGGTATATACATTGACACATGTGATGTTACATATGTTGGTAGACAATTGTTGAATGGTATGGTACATGTTTTGGTATAACACATGTTGATGATCAGTTATAGGTTGATGGTACGTTGATAGTGATAGGTTGATGGTACAATGACAATGACAGGTTGATGGTACAATGATAGTGATAGGTTTGATATAGTGACAGATTGACAATGAAAGTTTGGATATAGTGACAGTTGATAGTGACATATTGGATACAATGACAGGTTGACAGTGATAGGTTGACAATGGAAGCGATTGTGATAGTGATAGTTTGGTCTACACTTATATTTTAGGGCGATAAGATGGGGCAAGGAAAGGGGGTTGTATCCTCCTTTCGGTTGGTTTCATAGAACACAAGTATTTGGAGCTTCCTTCAAGTTGGATCCTGTAAATAGGGGGGTTGGAGCCTCCTTCCAATTGTAGCTGGAGAACTCAGGGAGTTGTAGCCTCCTTCAGGTTGGATCGTGTAAAATAGGGGGTTGGTGCCTCCTTCTAGTTGTAGTTGGAGAAATTAGGGAGCTCTATCTTCCTTTAGGTTGGAGCCTATAAATAGGGGGTTGGAGCATCCTTCTATTTGTAGCTAGAGAATTGGGAAGTTGGCGCTTCCAATGAATGTAATCTTTGATATATAAGAAATCATTTTGTGGTTTTCTCCCATTTGGGTTTCCACATAAATTTTGGTAGACTACATATTTGATGTGATGTGACTTATGATTATATTATCATGATATATTCAATGAAATAATAGATGATACACTGATGATATACTGCTGACAAATTTAAAGTTTATATATTATGAATAAAAGTGGTAAAAAGTGCTCATATGGATTCACCCCCCTTCTCAGTATTCCAACAATTAGAATCATAGCAAGTTCTTTCAAGGAAACATTTTAACTACTAGAAGGTAGATCATGGAGTAAATTGATATTGGATACCACAATTTGATGGTCAAAATGTCCAGAGATATGAAATCTAGAGAATCAAATCCAAAGTGTTTTTACAGGACCAGGGATATGATATTTGGAAATTAGTTTTGACGGGGTACATTGCTACAAAAAAACCTCCAAAGACTCCAACCAAGAAGGAATTGAAAAAGAACAAAAAAATAGCAATGGATTTCATCTTGGAAGGATTATGTGATTCAACAAAAGACAAAGTGGGAAAATTTTCATTAACCAAAGAGATTTGGGATAAGCTATATAATATCTACTCTAAGGGATCTCATCTTATCATGGATCCATAACATATAAATTAGAATAAAGAAGAAATGCTAAAGAATAACAAAAAGAAATATGCTCATCATGTCAGACATATTCAAAAGAAGAATATTATGAAGGCATAGTGGATCTTGAAGAAGAAATTATCAGTGATTTAGATGAACTGAAGAAATAAAGAGAGGAAAACAAGTCCCTCGAGGAATAATTGATCAAGATAAAGGATTTTTTTCAAATCCCTTAAGTATTCCATCAGATGATTATGAGCCTAAAATTCAAGTAGAATAATCCAAAAGGATTGAAGAAACATACAAAATTCAGATGTAAGAGAAGAAGTGTTTGGAAACCAAAATAGTAGCACAAAGAAATGAAGCAAAGAAGAGAGAGAATATTTTGAAAAATAAACTCAAGGAAATATATGAGGATTTAAACCAGCTTGAAGCAGAATTCAGTCAACAAGAAAGAAGAATTGAAGAATAAATCATCTCCTTTAAGATCCAACTTGAAGAAGAAAAGAGAAAGAAACAATTCATGAAGATTCAAATGATGAAGAAAGAAGAAGAGGTTGAGAAGATTGAATAAGAGGTTCTCACATTGAGAGTTAAAATCGTTAATCTCAACAAGAACGTTGAAGAGAGTTAAACATCCACATCATCAGTAAATAAAGTTGAAGAGAAGCACTCCAATTTGCCAGAAAATAAGAATGAAGAAAAGGGTAAGATTTATGTAGAAGTACTCAAAGAAAGAAATCATGGTCAAAAAGAATCAAAGAAGAATGAGTATAATAGAGATAAATATTAAATAATACCTTCCACATTCAAGCAACAAATAAGATTCAATCATGATGAAGTAATAAACAAAAGAGAAAATCATGAACAACTGAGGTATGAATTCAGAAATATTGCACCGCAAATAAGATCATTCACTCCCAGGTATGAAAGTTTCTTTTATGGCCATTATTTTATTTTTACTAAATTTGGACTTAAGGTTGTATATTGCATAGAATATGGAAGAAATGTTCATACAATAAATACCTATGTGGATCCCCACAACATTGAATGTTACAAATTCCACAATTATGGTCACGTAGCTCAGAATTGTAGAATTATGATAGAGCCCACCATGAAAGTAAACATCAATGTCAGATACATGAAGGTTTGGATAATAAAAGAAATACAAGAAGAGCAGGTGAATAAAGAACAGTTCCTAGAGATCACATGATTTGCAGTAGCGTGAGAAAGAAAAGAAGAGAAGGTGAATAAACAACATTCCCAAGAGATTATACTCTCAGTAATTTTATTGCAAGATCATAATGAATCCATGGGAAAAAACGAATAAGTCAAAGTTCATAGAGATGATCCGTCTACAGACGAAGAGGAAGATTAATCTACATTAGGGAGAATTCCTCTATTGTTTTGAGCCATCCGGTTTAGAGACTCCCAATAAATATGAATATTGAATAGGGGGAGTCTATGTAGTAGCTACTATAGATCAAATATCCATCCTTCAAGAAGTTTTAAATGTTTGCAGAGATAGATTCAGAGCACTCATATAGCAGAGTTACATAATGACAAATTGATTGATTGAGGAGAAATATTCCCATGCGGATATCAAAGGAACATCATGGACACACTTTCTAGGAAGGGATATATTCATTACAAGTTCAAGGATGTATTGCATATCAATGGTCATATTTGATTTAGTATAAGAAATAGGAATATATGATGATCAGTTACAACAAAGAAGCCTTCATAATAGTATAGAGACATATGGGTCGACATTGTGGATAGTTGAATATTAGAGTTATGGAAACGTTATGACATATGGACAAAGATAGATTTATGATATCATTGGAAATTCTAAATAGATATATTACAGATCATATTTAAAATTAGCATCATTGGAATCAGTGGACAAGTGGAATCATTCGGTCACAAGAAAACAAGCAGTAAAAGGAATAGCAGAACAGGGAAAGAAAAACCTTCAAAAAAAGTTATATCATCATAGGGAAATTGTTGAATAGTATGGTCATTGATGTATAAACAATGAACATGACATGACATGAAGATTTGAAGTCAATAAATTTTGAATGTTTTTTATATATGTCATAGAATTACAAGATGAAGCACCAATGGACAAGAAGCTCTGGAAGAGAGGAAAGGAAGAGTATGCAGGAAGTCCCATATTGTTCTACATCTTACAGAGAATTCAAGGGTAGAGAAATCGTCAGAGAAATAGATCAGAAAGAAATATTAGAAGCATGCATATAGGGAGAGACATACCTTTAGGGGGAGTTATCCTTTTGCCCGTGATGTCAAAGGGAGATAAAGAGAAAATTAGAAGAGTAAGAGTCAAGCGTATGAAGTCAGAAGATATAATTTTAGGGGAATCACTCTTTTTTATTGATATTAAAGAGAAGAGGAAACATGTGAAGAGAAAGAATAGAAGCATGAATATAGGGGGAGCATACCAAGGGAGATATACCCTTTTCCATTGATGTCAAAGGGGGAGAGAAACATTGAGAAAAACATTGATGAGGAGAAATAGTCACAAGGGGACCATGATTATTGGAGTATGATTCTTTCCATCAATGTTGGTGTTTACATCAATGCCAGAGGGGTAGATTGTTGGACAATTGGTTGTCATTGATGTCAACCCTTAAACCATTCTAGATGCCCCATAGTTGTGATCGATATTGATTGTGACTTAGTTTTAATTGATGTCAACAAGAATGGTTGATGTCAACAGATGTGATGGGTGCATTTGATGAAGTCTACACGAGGCCCCAAAGGTGTGGTTATGGAACCAAAAGTTGATCAAGGAATAAGGACATGAATGAAAGTGTAATTGTAGGTAACATACTCATAGATGAATATTCCTTGTCATTATTTTTCCAATGGTAGGTGGTACTCCACGTGGTTCCTCACGGTTAGGGAGATATGCCCTCATGAAGTTGGAATCCCCAAAGAATGGTTAAGAAGCCCCTAATTGGTTACAAGTCATTAACGAAAGGGTAAATTGGTTGTAACAAGAAAGTTCTTGAAACAGTAAGATTAAGGAGAGAAGTTACTTGGAAAAATTATAAATGCACCTCAAGGAGTCTCTCATAATTACATATACACATTCATTGAATATCTATCTTGTGATAATATTTTGGTTTGTTGGTGAATCTGAGGTCGATTCTGAGGCAACAGATAAAGTGAGAGGGAAGAGTGAAATTTAAGGAGTTGTAGAGAGAAAGGTTTTTTTTTTTGTAACCCTAATTAAGTAGGCCCTCGCGGGTCGTCCTGAGGGTGTCACACGAGGCACCCCCACAGGTTGTCTAGTGACTATCACATGAGGCCCCATGTGAGATCATGTCTTAGTCCTGCAAGGACAAGATAGGATTCGGGGGAATGCTACTGTCAGATTGTTGAGTTACGAGGAAAGGTTACAGGTCATCATTATTGTGTATTAGGTCATCTACAGAGGTAAACGTATGTTTATGTACTTATTTTGAAGGTTATACTTGGTTATGGTATGGTGCATGCTTGAGGCATGTTTGGAATTGGCACATGATTGAGGTACATCTTGGCTACATGGTTGAATGAAATATACTCTTGTACATGGTTCAATATCAAGGACATGTGTTTGATATGTGGGTACATGGTTGAGGCATACACTTGACGTGTGGTGGAATATACATGAGGCACATGCTTAGGCATTTTGAGGTACTTCATTTATGATATGGTACAGGTCTATATATGATTGATGCTATGATATATGGTACAATTTTATACATGTTAATGTTCTAGTGCATGGTACATAATTTTATTGGTTGTTCATCATTGAGGTTATGGTATCTACATTGATGCATGTGATGTTACATATGTTCATACACAGTTGATGGATGGTATGGTATAGGGTTTGGTACAACATATGTTGATGATCGGTCATAGGTTGATGGTACAATGACAGTTGCAGGTTGATGGTATAGTGATAGTGATAGGTTGATGGTGCAATGACAATGATAGGTTGGATACAGTAATAGGTTGACAGTGACAAGTTGGATATAATGACAAGTTGATAGTGACATATTGGATACAATGATAGGTTGATAGTGTTAATGATTTTGGTAGTGACAGTTTGGTCTACACTTATATTTCAAGGCAGAAGGATGGGGCAAGGAAATGGGGTTGAAGACTCCTTCTAGTTGGTGTTGGAGAACATAGGGAGTTGTAGATTCCTTCAGATTGGAGCCTGTAAATAGGGGGTTGGATCTTCCTTACAGTTGTAGCTGGAGAACTCAAGGAGTTGTAGATTCCTTTAGGTTGGAGCCTATAAAATAGGGGGTTGGAGCCTCCTTCTAGCTATAGCCTCCTTTAGGTTGGATCCTGTAAATAGGGGATTGGATCCTCCTTCCAATTGTAGCTAGAGAATTGGGAAGTTGGTTCTTCCAATGAATGTAAACTTTGATATATAAGAAATCATTTTGTGGTTTTCTCCCATTTGGGTTTCCATGTAAATTATGGTGTACTATGTATTTGATGTGATGTTGTTGACGTGATGTTTCTTATGATTATATTATCATGATATATTGAATGCAATCATAGATGATATATTGTTGATAAAGTTGAATTTTATATATTGTGAATAAAAGTGGTAAAAATTGTTCATATTGATTCACCCCGCCCCCCTCTTAGTATTCTAACATCAATATCACACATGAATTTAATAGAGTTATAGTCTCAGGGAGAACACAACAGCTGCATAATAATATTTTGATAATGCATGGAATTTTCTCAATGAAAATACCATATTAGGCATTGAAAATGATAACCATATTGACCCCTTTTGACATCAATGACAACACCATATTCAACATTATGTCTCAATAAAAATACCATATTATTCATTGATAATGATGACCATATTTACCCCCTTTTGACTTCAATGAAACCACCATATATCAAACACTCTCCCCCTTTGGAATTGAAGGAAACAAAGTAAAAAACCCTCATTTTCAATCTTAACTAGGTTTTACTATTTATTCTCCCCCTTTGACAACAATGCCAGAAGGGATATTTCTTTGCTCCCCCCAAGGTTGTGAAATTTAATTAGATATGGATATTACCCCCAATTTATGTCTAAGATTTTCGAAGGTACTTATGCGAAGAGGTTTTGTGAATATATCTACAATCTATTCTTTTGAACTAACATACTCCAATCTAAAAAATTTGTCACTAAATTGCTTTCTCAATAAATGATACTTGATGGGTATATGTTTAGTATTTGCATGCATGAATGAATTCTTGGAGATGTTGATGGCACTTGTATTGTCATAGTAGATAGGTATCGTCTGATTAAATTCAATTTTAATATCCTCCAATGCTTGTATCATCCATAAGATTTGAGTGCAACATTCAAAAACTGAAATATATTCAGCCTCCACTGTAGATAGTGAAATTGATGATTATTTTATACTTGACCATGAGACTAGATATCCCCCTAAGAAAAATTATTTTCCACTAGTGCTCTTTTTTTCATCCACACTACCATCCCAATCAACATCTGTGTAGGCAATTAGTTCAAATCCTTTATTCCTTGGATACCATAAGCCAAAGTCTGATGTGCCCTTAAGATATATAAATATTATCTTGACATCCATCACATGAGATTCCTCTGAAGATGATTGGAGTATTGCCACCATTCCTATTGCCTACATGATATCAGGTCTAGATGCAGTCAAATATATTAGGCTCCCAACCATAGATATGTAGAGAGTTGAATCTACAGAAGGTGACTCATATTCCTTGTGAGTTTGCAAATGGTTGTCATTGGAGTGCTAACAGGTGCACTTTAAGTAATTCCAAACCTTTTAAGTATCTCTTTTAGGTATTTGGACTAAGTAATAAGCATTCCTTTCAGTGACTGAGTGATTTGAAGTCCAAGGAAGAAAGTTTTCCTTGAAATTATAGACATTTCAAACTCTTTTGACATTTCTTAAGAAAATTTATAACTTTGTTAATCATTTTTGTTGATTATATGGGTTGGTTGTCATTGACGTCAACCCTTGAAGAAAGTCCGGTAGTGAATTTTGGTAGCACAAAGGTTTGGGTAATGGAACCAAGTTTGTTTGATGTATAATGGTATTATTTTTAATATATTTGAAGGTAATACTATTCTATATGGATCGTACATGTCATGTCATTTCCGGTGGTATGTGGAACATCACATAACTCCTCACGGTTAGAGAGTTATGATCATGTGAAGTTGGAGAACCCTCATGAGTCATCTAGAAGCCCCAAAAGGTCAAAGTAGTCAAAGTGATTGCAAAGAAGAAATTATTTAAATAATAAATTGAAGTGATGAGTGTACTATAAGTCAAAGTGGATACAAAATTAATTATTTAAATAATAAAGTTAATGGAGAAATTACTAAGTGGACAAGTGGTTAGAAGTGGGTTAGCCCTAAAATAAGGAAAGTGGTTTAAGAGATTTTAGAAGGTAAATAATAAAGTGAAGTGATGAGTGTACTATAAGTCAAAGTGGATACAAAAGAAATTATTTAAATAATAA
>JASDQU010438711.1:103666-114264 GCA_032191745.1 Picea mariana
CTTTGCCTGGAATTTAGATCCCTTTGAGTGAAGAGATGTTTTAAACTTTGATGGTCCATTTTGAGCTCAAAGTTTCACCCCACAAGATAGTGCCTCCAAAGTTTCAGAGCTAGCATTACAACTGCCAATTCTAAATCATGAGTAGCGTAAAGCTCTTCGTGTTTCTTCAACTTCCTTGATGCATAATCTATCACTCCTCCATCCTACATTAGCACGGCCCCCAACCCTTGCTTTGAGGCATTCGTGCCGACTGTGAAGTCCTTTTCCATATCCGACACTCGTATAATCGGTGCACTAGTTAGTAACCTCTTAAGCTAAATGAATGCACTATCACATTCTTTTGTCCATTATTGCCTGACCCCCTTGCGCTACAAAGTGGTGATGGGTTTCTCTATTTTTGAGAATCCTTACACAAATATTCGATAATAACTTGCTAGCCCCATGAAGCTTCTCACCTCATGGGAATTTTTCGGCACTGGCCACTCCATAATGGCCTTTACCCTTTCTGGGTCCACAGAGATTCCTTCACCGGAAATGATATGACCTAAATAGTGGATCTCTCTCTGGAAGAAGGAACACTTCGACAACTTCCCATACAATTTGTTCTCTCTAAGGCAGGACAACACCACTCATAAGTGTTCCTCATGCTCTCTTTCATTTTTGGAATAGATGAGGATGCCATCTAAAAAGACTTGTACAAAACGGTCTAAGTACTTCTGGAATACTCTGTTCATGAGGCTCATGAATATTGTTGGTGCATTGGTCAATCCGAAAGGTACTATGACAAAATCGTAATGTCCAAACTGAGTTCGAAAGGCATTTTTTGGGATATCACCTTCCTTAATCCTTAACTAGTGATACCCTGATCGCAAAACAATCTTTGAGAATATCGTTTCTCCTTTCATATGATCAAAGAGGTCATCTATTCATGGCATTGGGTACCTATTTTTCACCGTAGCACAGTTCAAGTCCCTGTAATCTATGCACAGTCGTAAGGAACCATCCTTCTTCTTCACAAAAATTACTGGTGCGCCCCAAGGTGAGACACTGGGCCTTATTAGCCCTAAGTCCAGTAACTCTTTCAACTGCATTTGCAACTCATAAAGTTTTGGCGCTTTCATCCGATACGGAGTCTTGGAAATTGGTTCTGCACCAGGTTTTAGCTCAATAGTAAAATCAATCTCCCTCTCAGGAGGTAACCCTGGTAACTCGTTTGGGAAAACATCCTTAAATTTTGACAATACCGAGTACTGATCCAAGGAGGGTCCCTTCCTTTCATTCACTGTTTCCACTACATATAGTCAATACCCTTTCCTCAAGCATCGCTTAACCTTCATAGTTGAGATAAAGCGTAATGACACCTTTCTCCGTACACCCTGGATCTCTAATGGTATTCCTTCATCATCGACACAAAGCACCCTTTTTGCAAAACAATCTACCAAATCTCGATGAGCATCTAACCAATCCATTCCAATGATTAGGTCATACGTCCCGAGAGCAGTGATGTATACCTTCAACCTAGTAGTACACACTCCCAGGTCTACTATACAATTATCAACTCTAGGTCCTACCACTTGTTTTTCCTCCGAAGCCATCTCGACTTGTTTAAAGTCATCATGCTCATAGACTACCAACCCACTCTTTTCTAATGTAGATGGTGAAATGAAACTATCTATAGCACCAGAATCAAATAAAATCTTAACATTGATATGATTTAGAGTACTTGATGACTCCACCTCCATGGATTGATGTTCTGCCTAGAGACTATTAACCGTTGTGTAGATCTGGTGGCTTCCACTTTCTCTTCCCATCGGGGCCTTTCCTTCTCTATGCACAAATACTGATTGTAACTCTGGGCAGTCACGCTAGTAATGGGGTCCTCCACATCCCCAACAGGTAACACAGGATTGAACCTACGCACTATTCTATGACTATCTCTGAAATGAGTTCCTTCCCCTGGAACCCCTGCCCCTACTAGTTGCTCCCTGAGATGGTTGTGAACCTACCTACGTCGTTGGTGATGAACAGGATGATGCACTTGCTACCATTAAAATCCCTACAACTATTGTCCTTGGTGTGACTCTATTACCATATGGAGGTGGCCTTGAGCCCCCTCCCCTGGGAAATGTCCTAGGGGCCTTCCCCACGAATCCAAGACGATGCAGAAAGGTCGGTCTCATACCTTCGGTTAATTTCATGTGTTCCTCCACATAACACACATTTTCCACAACTTCTACTACTGAAGACAGTTTCAACATCTGCACCATAGACCTTACCTTAGGGTTTAACCCATAGACAAAGTGTTTTGCCTATCGTTGGTCATTATCCATATATGAAANCATATTCTTCTATGGTTTTGTTTCCCTATACTAGAGCATGAAACACTCCTACCTGTTGTTCCTCATAGTAAGCTAGAAGATATTTCCTTCGGAACCTCTCCTCAAAAAGTTCCCAAGATACGGTGTCTGTTGTAATATGCATTTGCCTTTCCAGGTTGCCCCACTAGCTCAAGGCACTGTCTCTTAACTGAAAAATTGCTATCTTCACCTTTGAAGTGGACGCATAGTCTCTTAAGGAAAAACACCTTGTCATGCCTTCCAACCATGCCTCGGCACGTTCACTGGCATGACCCCCACAAAACTCTGGAAGTTTGATCTTCTACAGTTCTCTAGTGATGTCTTCGGGTGGAGGTCCTCCTCCTGAATCCCTCAATGCTTCTGGATTACCCATTCCTGATAGTGGGGGATCCACTTTGATCCCTGTTGGTTGATGCCCCTTTAAAGTCTCATTTATGGCCTCCAAAGAGCGTAGTATGAGAGCTAGTTCAGGCGATGGTGGTGGAGGCACTGGCGATCCCTGCGACGATGCCCCTCTGCCTCGATTTCCTCGAGTCCTAACCATCCTATGTAATTTAACTTGCATCAACCAAAGTTGTCAGGGTGAGTTCAAGGACATTTAACATTTGCACAACTTAAACTAGAAAACAGGGTTAGGCGTAAGTTTTTTTTTACTTGTCTGTAAACAGACGTTACTCTCTTTAGGGGAGGTGGCTAGGTTAGGGTTAAATCATATAAGCTTGATGTCTTCGCCTAAGAAAACTATTTACCCTCTCCCTGGTAGTTACGCTAGCACTATACCATACTCGCTACAGTGCATTAGATCCCTTATATGGTGCTTTCTATTATACCCCTATTCGACCCTGACTAATTCCCATAACCTGCATCAAACTCCCGCTACTCTACAAGGACTTTTAACCTATAAATTATAAAGTTACACTATTACATTCATTAATCAAGGGGATATATATATTTTATTAATAATAATAGGTTTCAAACCCATTATTAACATTAAAATTTTATAATGTTAATACGTTGTGCACAAAATGCTCCCTTGCGGGCTTGGTGCGTTGGCTTTGACTGGTGGAATGGAATGGAAGGACTTGGCGCTTGGCTCGATGGTTGAGGGCATGGAACTCAGTGCTTGTTTAACTTGGATAATTGGAGATTATACTTCAGGATAGTACTTTGTTACTATTGATAATTAATTTATTTACATATGAATTTATTTTGTAAAAGCGATATCTGTGGCGCGTTGGTGTTTGGTCATTTCTTAAGGCTTGAGCTTGGTGGGTGGTCGTGGGTTCAAAACCCATGGAATCCAAAACTATATTTTTTTTTTATAACCTTATTATTATTATATAGTTATATTTTTTTTTAACAAATTTTTATACGATCTATATATATAAAAAATTAAAAAATAAAAAATTTATTAAATAAGAGAAATTTTAAAAGGAATAATAAAAAAAACAAACTATTTTTTTATTTTTTTTATTTTTTTGAAGTTGATCATCATGGGTGCATGAGGTCCACGTGCCCTTCCCTCACCACGCTCATTCCCAACCCTACACACCTCTCTAAACAAACCCTAAACTATCCTCAACCCTAACGCTCCATCACTGCCACCTATCTCACTATGCAAATGTGCCCTAGGCTTCTCCCTCTCTGCTACTGTGGAGGAGCTATGGTAATGGCCACAGGATCCTCCCTTGTGGCTTGGTACTAGTCATAGTGGCACCCTCTCATGGGATCCTCGACTACCCTACTATTTTTTTTATTTTTTTTATCTCTAGTTGGGCCTGCGGGCTACGCGCTTGGTTACGATGACTCATTATTTTTTGTTTTGGTTGTGTGTGTGGTTGCAGGTCACGTGGATGAGTTATGTAAAAAAAGGTTCCCCCTTGGGCTTCTCCCTCTCTGTGAATTGGTCTGATGTTTGGAAAAATTTAAAACATTTTGCAAGGAAATGCATTCCCGCATTCTCTGTATTCTCTGTAGTCTTTTAGCACGTAGTCCAAAAGAATTACACTCCTTGTGGTTTGTCTCCTTGGTGGATTTGAATTTGTCATGTGACTTAACAACTGGGTGTTTGGTGAAGCTCCCGGGCTTTGAATTTTTTTTCAGGCACAGGTCTTTGATGGACTTCTAGTTTTTTTTTGTTTTTTTATTTATTTATATCTATGGTGCTAGGGTTTGTGTATTGTTATATTTTTGTTTATGAAGTTGCGTGTTTGGAAAGTTTTTGGACTATTTTGTGTATGATGAAGTGAGTGTAGGCTACCCACTTGTGCTTGGCTCTGGCACTGATGTTTGCTTGTGACCTGCGTTGTGGTCGCATGCTTGACTCGTTTGTTGCGATAGTTCCTGGACTTGGTCGGATGCCCCTCTTGTGACCTTGCGTTGCCTCTGGCACTTTGGTCAGCGGCTGGGATTTAACACGGGATCCTCCCATACTATTTTGTATGTGTGGTGCACTATTTTGTCCCTTGCGGGCTCCTCCCTTGGTCTTGGCTTGGGCTTGGTTCTTTTGACGCATAGTGCATAGGAATTTATCCCCTCCTCCTCGTGGCTTGGTTTGGCGCTTGTGTGTTGGCTAGGTTCTATGGGATGAGTTATGTGGCATGGTCTCGTGAGCTTGGCGATTGGTTTGAGTGCTAACTTTACTCTTTTTATTTTTCTATTTCCTAGTCACACATATTTCCTCGTAAGTTGAATGCAATACACGTAACCAAATGAACAATGGATTTTATGCATATGCCTGGTGCTTGTGCTTGTCTTTGGTGACTTGTTTTTTGACTTGTGGTACTCCGCACATGTGTTGTTTGTGGCCTTTGGTGCCTGCGGCTCCTCCCCGTGGCTTGGTGCATGGTCTGTGGCTTGGTTCCTTTTTTTTTTTTTCATTGATTTTAAAGAAGATAATGGATTACATTTTCAAGGAACATTACTATTAGATGCCAATATTAGTTGTTAATTGTATTTTCATATGATAAAACCGACTCCCATTGAAATAACATAAAGTTGGACCGATTTATAAATGCTCAGGGATTTGTTAGTGTATCTATGGAAAAATTAGAGTACGCTCTCTAAGTCTGGGGCCTTTACCAGTCTTTACAGTGTACCGAGAGTAAATAAAATTTTGATACTCTACAGAAAAAAAATGGAAGTTGTCATATACCTTGTGCTCTCTAGCGATACAAAAGTGCCTAAGAGACTCAAAATCCACCTTGAGGCTAGCACTGGAAACTTTGATAGAAATGTATTTATTTTCCTCTTTTTAATGTTAATTTGTTATGTACTTGTTAGATTGCCAGTCATGTAATGTTCTATGTCCTAATAAATGCATCAACTCTAGAAGTGATTGAATGGGTCAAGGACTGTTTGACTACGCTCCAAGGACCAGCCGGTTTGGTGGTGTTACATTTTGGAGCATAATCAAATACCATAGAATCATATCATCTCCAAGGGCATTTGCAAGGCAATGGACTGTTGGAGTTTTCTTTTGGGGTCAAGTCATTTGCTTATGAAATCATAGCTCATAACACCCTTATTGGTCATATACTGGTAAATCTTGGGTTGATTTAGAAAATAATATTGGGATTTCCTTACTGCAGGGAAGAATTTCAATTATTTATTTTATTTTTTTCTCCTTGAATTTAATCATCTCCTTCATTGCCTTGTAGGGAGTTCTACTGACCATGTTGAGAATGGATTATGGATTGTTACAGTAAGGTCCTTGGGGAGCTTGGTGCTTTGGCCTATTGACATTTTTCAATTGATGCTCAGTTTTCCTCTAATGGAAATCTATCTTAGTTCTTCAAAGGCCTAAACCTATCTAGGTGATTTGTTGGTATTGCATTTTCCAAATCATTCTCAGATCTGCACTGTGGTAGCTTACTTTGAGTCCTTGAAATTTTTCAGGGTTGTTTACAGGACACATAGCTTAGCTTCCAAAGTCAAGAGGATGGGTGGGTAGGTGGGCCTTTGGTCCCAAATTTCAAACTAAGGCTTTGATACCATGTGTAAGGTCTTTGTCCCCACAAAGCCTTATAAAACACACACTAAAATAAAGAATAAAGAAAAATGTATGTTGTACAAGTTCATCATTAACTTATAATCATTGATTATTCAACATAAATTAAATTTATAAACAACATGAAAGTAAATTTAATTAACAACTACATAACACAGCAAATTCATGAAATTTCATACCTCTGTCTGATGCTAGTCTGATGTTATTTCTCCAACCTTCGTCTATCCTCATTGTTTCTCTGCCCAACTCTGCCCAAAACGGAATCCTTCCTCCCTACCAGCTAGGAACAGAGCATATCTGACTCCCTATCTCCAGGATTCCATGAGGATTCCTGGCCCCCGAGCCCAAAACTCCCAACAACCTAGTGCACCCCTGTAACAATCCACCCAAACTCCTGACCAAACCAGAAAATACCAAACAAAAAATAAAGTTCTTCTCTCCAAATAATGCTTCCTCTCCCCAAAATTTCATAATCCCTCTCCCGAAGGCCTCTGCCCCCTCATATCCTTCCCCCATTCACCACCTCCTACCTTCCTTTAATGACACCCACCTTATCCCTCCATTTAATATCTTATCCCTCCATTCATTACCCTATCTCTCCTTTCAATACCTTATCCCTCCATTCAATGCCCTTTCCCTTCATACGTAAAGTTTTCTAATAATAAATTAAAAGTTATTAAGCCTTTAATTTGTTATCCAAACATTAAATGTGTTAATTAATCAATTAATTAATTAATCAACATATATTAAACAATAAATAATTAATTAATATTATTAATAAATAATCACCATTTAACTAATACATATTAGGACAGTTAATTATTTAGTTAACTATACTTGATAAACCTTAAGCAACTATTTAACCAGGGTTGTTACAACCTAGAAAACAAGTACAAAATAATTATCCTTCGGATCATATTATCATAAACAAAGATGCAGGAGTTGAGACTAGAAGAATAATCTGTTTTCGAGAACAAATGTACCTAGCACTCTCATCTACGATTGAACCAAACAATTTTGAAGAAACCAGCAAGGATGAATTTTGGAATAAGGCCATGGATGAAGAATTGGATCAAATAAAGAAGAATGACACTTGGGAATTGGTTCCAAGACCAAAGAATAAGAATGTGATTGGCAAAAAGTGGGTATTCATAAATAAATTGAATGAATATGGACATGTTACAAAGAAAAAAACTAGATTGGTATGTAAAGGATACACACGGATTGAAGGAATCGACTTTGAAGAGACATTTTCCCCACTTTCTAGAATGGAAGCAATATGATTTCTCTTAGCTTATGCATGCTCCAAGAATATTAAAGTGTATCAGATGGACATGAAATCAACTTTTATGAATGGGTAACTTGAAGAAGAAGTCTACATTGAACAACCAGAAGGATTTCAATTGTCAGAGAATGCAGATTATGTGTGAAAATTGAAGAAGGTCGTGTATGGCCTAAAACAGGCTCCTAGAGCATGGTACTCTAGACTGGATAAATATCTACATCAGGCATGATTCAGAAAAGGAAGTGCAGACAAAAACTTCTACATGAAGAATGAATTTGAAATGGAATTACTCGGAGAACTATCCTTCTTTCTGGGTCTTCAAATACGTCAAAGAAACCAAGAAATTTTTGTTTCTCAAACTAAGTATGTCATAGAAATGATAAAGAGGTTTGGAATGGAAGATTGAAAACTAGTTACCACTCCTATGAAAACCAGTTGCAAGTTGAGCAAAGATGATGATTCAAAGTCTACAGACTAGAGGAAATACAGGTCAATGATTGGTAGGTTACTATATGTGACATCATCTAGACCAGATAAAATGCAGGCAGTTGGACAGGTGGCACGATTTCAAGTAGCACCAAAGAAATCACATGTCTTAGCAGTGAAAAGGATTTTCAAATATCTCAAAGGAACATAAGAGTTTGTATTATGGTATCCAAAAGGAAAGGATCTATCACTTATTGCCTACACAGATGCAGATTGGGCAAGTTGCATTGATGACCGACAAAGCACCAGTGGAGCAACGTTATACTTGGGTGAGTGTTTAGTATATTGGATAAGCAATAAACAATCATCAATATCTTTATCTACAGTCTAAGAAGAGTATATTTCAGAAGCATCATGTTGTACACAGGTTCTATGGATGAAATAAACTTTGACAAATATATAAGTTGAGTATGATGAGCCCATTCCAATCCATTGTGATAATACAAATGCCATCAGTATCTCAAAGAATGTGGTGATGCACTCCAAGACGAAGAACATTCTAATAAAGTATCAATTTCTACAGGAACATGTTGCAGAGAAGAACATCGGAGTTGAATATGTGAGAAAAAAAGAACAAGTGATAGACATCTTTACAAAACCGCTTCCAAGGGAAGCCTTTGAGTATTTTCGCCAGAGACTCGGAGTAATTTCTACTCCAAAATGAATGCTTTTGAATGCTTATATTATATGTCTTAGATTTACATGAGGAAACACCATAAAGAGGATAGTTCAGGTTTGGGGATTAGTTTTAGGAAAAGTTCAGTCATGGGAGTATCCCCAAGGATAGTTCGGTTAGGGGGAGCATCCCCGGATGGAAAGATACCTTTGCCATTGATGAAAAAGGGGGAGAGATTTATCATATGCAAAGGTAAATGCTTGGAGAAAGAGCACAAAGGCATGGTTCCAAGGGGAGTGATGGTCACAGAGGGAGAATGAGTGATATGAATTCAGTATTGCATCAAATTTTTTCCATCAATTACAAAGGGGGATATTGTTGATTATTTGGGTTGATTTCCATTGATTTCAACCCTTGAATAAATTCAGGTAGCAAATTCAGGTAGCACAAAGGTTTGGGTAATGGAAAAAAGTTTGTTTGATGTATAATGGTATGAGTTTTAATATATTTGAAGGTAATACTATTATGGATGGATATTGCATGTCATGTCATTTCCGTTGGTATATGTAACATCACATAACTCCTCACGGTTAGAGAGTTATGGCCATGTGAAGTTGGAGAACCCTCATGAGTCATCTAGAAGCCCCAAAAGGTCAAAGAAATCAAAGTGGTAGCAAAGAAGAAATTATTTAAGTAATAAACTGAAGTTATGAGTGTACTATAATTCAAAGTGCATACAAAATTAATTATTTAAATAATAAAGTTAATGGAGAAATTACTATGTGGTTAGAAGTGGGTTATCCCTAAAATAAGGAAAGTGGTTTAAGAGATTTTAGAAGGTAAATAATAAAGTGAAGTGATGAGTGTACTATAATTCAAAGTGGATACAAAAGAAATTATTTAAATAATAAAGTTAGTGTATAAATTACTAAGTGGACAAGTGNTGAGGAAGCTACATGAAAGTATAAATAAGAGGCAAGGATCTCTCATTTTATCACACTTGAGCATATTGAATATCTACAAGTGACTAAGGTAACCAAAGAATATATAAGTTGAATTTCAGAGAGAAGGTGAAGTAAAGAAGCTTGAAATTCAAGGGAGGATAAATTCTTTTGATGATGCTTTCTAAGGTATGTTATTTACAGGTCATCTCACCATTTTCAAAATAAATTTTTTTATAGAATGATTCATACTGTGAAATTGGGAGTCCATTGAGGAAGCATATCCAAGTATCTTTGATAAAAGCTTGACCTTGTGGGTCTTTGTATTTTTGGAGTTACACTCCGTGGAAAATATGGTTTGTGGCTAGTCCCGAAACTAGTCTAAAACATGTGTTTCAGGTAAAAATGTCATAACTTATTCATAACAGATCCAAATTTAGTACGACCAAATGTATTGGTTAGAGTATAGTCTTTAGTATTCTGTGTACCATTTTTAGATCCATACAACAAATATTTTGTGTGGGGCATGCTCTACAAGTTCACTCTCTAGAATAAGCCATAATTCAACAAGGTATGCCATTTTTTCTATAACTCTTTTTCTTAGAGGTTCCAAGTAGTGAAACCTGGAGGAATTTCATAAAAGACACCGAATAACATTGTGTACTATTTTTAGATATTTATTCATTACAGGTAGGGTTGTTGATTATTTCAAGTTAGGGTTGTTGACTAATACAAAATTAGTCATGTGAGACTAAAGTAAAGTTTAATGAAAATGCTAGTCTCTTGTTGTTAAAGTTAAGGAAGGTTTGCAGGTATGTGATGTTATACACCAGGTCTACTACAAAGTTACAAATCAGATTTGGATGATGAAATTGATGAGGGATTTTGGTTGAGATACATGTTG
>JASDQU010438712.1:0-12156 GCA_032191745.1 Picea mariana
GAAGGTTATTTAGAAGTGGAATTATGGGTTTAAAAATATAAAATAATTTTTTGAATCTCATTTTAGAGATGCAAGTGATTTCCCGAGTGCTCATAATGTTGAGGCATTCTTTGGCCCATTTCAATCAAATTCGTATCATTTTAGGGTCGATTCTGGTTAACCCCGAATGAAGGAGATTTTTGAAAAGAAAAATTCTTCATTTTCAAATATGAAATCATATTTTGATACCCATTTGAGAGTTGTACACGTGGTCCTAATTGCAAATGAAGACGTGTAGTTCTTGGGCCCCTTTTTCTCAACTTCAGGTCATTCTAGGCCCAAGTTTGACCAGCCCCGAATGAAAGATATTTAGAAAACGTGGAATTATGGGTTTAAAAGTATAAAATATTTTTTTGATACCCATTTGAGAGATGCAAGTGGGTTCCCGAGTGCTCGTAACGTTGAGGCATTCTTTTGCCCATTTCGATCAAATTCATATCGTTTTGGGGTTGTATTTGGTTAACCCCAAATGAAGGTGATTTTTGAAAAGACAAATTCTTCATTTCCAAAGATGAAATCATATTTGGATACCCATTTGAGAGATATAGGTGGGTTCCCAAGCTCTCGCAACGTTGAGGCATTCTTTGGCCCATTTCGATCAAATTTGTATCGTTTTAGAGTTGATTTTGATAACCCTAGATAAAGGTGATTTTTGAAAAGACAAATTTTTCATTTCCAAAGATGAAATCATATTTGGATATCCATTTGACAGTTGTACACATGGTCCTGATTGCGGGAGAAGACATGTAGTTCTTGGGCCCCGTTTTCTCAACTTCGGGTAATTCTAGGCCCAAGTTTCACCAGTCTCGAACGAAGGCTATTTGAAAGAAGTGGAATTATGGGTTTTAAAATATAAAATAATTTTTTAATACCCATTTGAGAGATATAGGTGGGTTCCTGATCTTTCGCAACGTTGAGGCATTCTTTGACACATTTTGATCAAATTTGTATCGTTTTAGGGTTGATTCTGGTTAACCCCGAATGAAGGAGATTTTTTAAAAGAAAAATTCTTCATTTGAAAATATGAAATCATATTTGGATACCCATTTGAGAGTTGTTCACGTGGTCTTGATTGTGAGCGAAGACATGTAGTTCTCGGGCCCCTTTTTCTCAACTTCGGGTCATTCTAGGCCCAAGTTTGACCAGCCCCAAATGAAGGTTATTTGGAAGAATTGGAATTATGGGTCTAAAAATAAAAAATAAGTTTTTGATACCAATTTGAGAGATGCAAGTGAGTTCCCAAGCACTCGTAACGTTGAGGCATTCTTTTTCCCATTTCGATCAAATTTGTATCGTTTTAGGGTTGATTATGGTTAACCCCGAATGAAGGTGATTTTTTAAAAGAAAAATTATTCATTTGCAAATATGAAATCATATTTGGATACCCATTTGAGAGTTGTACACGTGGTCATAATTGTGAGCGAAGACGTCTAGTTCTTGAGCCCCTTTTTTTCAACTTCGGGTCATTCTAGGCCCAAGTTTGACCAGCCCCAAATGAAGGCTATTTGGAAGTAGTGGAATTATGGGTTTAAAAATACAAAATAATTTTTTGATACACATTTGAGAGATGTAAGTGGGTTCTCGTGCGCTCGTAACGTTGAGGCATTCTTTGGCCCATTTCGATCAAATTCGTATCATTTTACGGTTGATTCTGGTTAACCTCGAATGAAGTTGATTTTTTTAAATCAAATTTCTTCATTTGCAAATATGAAATCATATTTGGATACCCATTTGAGAGTTGTACACGTGATCCTAATTGCGAGCAAAGACATGTAGTTCTTGGGTCCCTTTTTCTCAACTTCGTGTCATTCTAGGCCCAAATTTGACTAGCCTCGATCGAATGTTATTTGGAAGAAGTGGAATTATGGGTTTAAAAATATAACATAATTTTTTTATACCCATTTGAGATATATAGGTGGGTTCCCTAGCTCTCACAACTTTGAGGCATTCTTTGGCCCATTTGGATAAAATTCATATCGTTTCAGGGTTGATTCTGGTTAACCCCGAATGAAGCTGATTTTTGAAAAGAAAAATTCTTCATTTCCAAAGATGAAATCATCTTTGGATTCACATTTGAGATTTGTACACGTGGTCTTGATTGCAGGCAAAGACGTGTAGTTCTTGGGCCCCTTTTTCTCAACTTCGGGTCATTCTAGGCCCAAGTTTGACCAGTCCTAAATGAAGGCTATTTGGAAGAAGTGGAATTATGGGTTTTAAAAATACAAAATAATTTTTTGATAGCCATTTGAGAGATGCAAGTGGGTTCCCGAGCTCTCGTAACGCTGGGGCATTCTTTTTCCCATTTTGCCTAAATTTGTATCGTTTTAGCGTCGATTCTGGTTAACCCCGAATGAAGGTGATTTTTGAAAAGAATAATTCTTCATTTGCAAATATGAATTCATGTTTGGATACCCATTTGAGAGTTGTACAGGTCCAAATTTTGAGCGAAGACTTGTAGTTCTTTGGCCCCTTTTTCTCAAGTTCGGGTCATTTTAGGCCCAAGTTTGACCAGCCCCGAATAAAGGGTATTTAGAAGAAGTGGAATTATGGGTTTAAAAATATAAAATAATTTTTTCATACACATTTGAGATCCAAGTCAGTTCTCGAGCGCTCGTAACGTTGAGACATTCTTTTGCCCATTTCGATCAAATTCGTATCGTTTTAGTGTTGACTTTGGTTGACCCCGAATGAAGGTGATTTTTGAATAGCAAAATTCTTCATTTTCAAATATGAAATCATATTTGGATACCCCTTTGAGAGTTGTACATGTGGTCTTGATTGTGAGCGAAGACGTGTAGTTCTTGGGCCCCTTTTTCTCAACTTCGGGTCATTCTAAGCCCAAGTTTGACTAGACCCGAATGAAGGCTATTTAGAAGAAGCGGAATTATGGCTTTAAAAATACAAAATAATATTTTGATAGCCATTTGAGAGATGCAAGTGGGTTCCCGAGCGCTTGTAACATTGAGGCATTCTTTTTCCCATTTTGATTAACCCCGAATGAAGGTGATTTTTGAAAAGAAAAATTCTTCATTTGCAAATATGAAATCATATTTGGATACCCATTTCAAAGTTGTACACGTAGTCTTGATTGTGAGCGAAGAAATGTAGTTCTCGGGCCCCTTTTTCTCAAGTTTGGGTCATTCTAGGCCCAAGTTTGACCAGCCCCGAATAAAAGCTAATCGGAAGAACTAGAATTATGGGTTTATAAATACAAAATAATTTTTTGATACCCATTTGAGAGATGCAAGTGGATTCCTGAGTGTTCATAATGTTGAGGCATTCTTTTGCCCATTTCGATCAAATTCGTTTCATTTTAGGGTTGATTTTGTTTAACCCCAAATGAAGGTGATTTTTGAAAAGAAAATTTCTTTATTTGCAAATATGAAATCATATTTGGATACCCTTTTGAGAGTTGTACACCTGGTGTTGATTGCGAGCCAAGACGTGTACTTCTTGGGTCCCTTTTTCTCAACTTTGGGTCATTATAGGCCCAAGTTTGACCAGCCCCAAATGAAGGCTATTTGGAAGAAGTGGAATTATGGGTGTAAAAATACAAAATTATTTTTTGATACCCATTTGAGAGATGCAAGTGGTTTCTCGAGCACTCGTAACGTTGAGACATTCTTTGGCCCATTTCGAACAAATTCGTATCGTTTTAGGGTTGATTCTGGTTAACCCCGAATGAAGGTGATTTTTAAAAGACAAATATTTCATTTCCAAACATGAAATCATATTTGGATACCCATTTGAGAGTTGTACACGTGGTCCCGATTGCAGGAGAAGACATGTAGTTCTTGGGCCCCTTTTTCTCAACTTCGGGTCATTCTAGGCCCAAGTTCGACCAGCCTCGACCGAAGGCTATTTGGAAGAAGTGGAATTATGGGTTTAAAAATATAACATAATTTTTTGATACCCATTTGAGAGATATAGTTGGGTCCCCGAGCTCTCACAACGTTGAGGAATTCTTTGGCCCATTTCAAACAAATTTGTATCGTTTTAGGGTTGATTCCGGTTAACCCCGAATGAAGGTGATTTTTGAAAAGAAAAATTCTTCATTTCCAAAGATGAAATCATATTTGGATACCCATTTTAGAAATGTACACATGATCTTTATTGTGAGCGAAGACATGTAGTTCTTGGGTCCCTTTTTCTCAACTTCGGGTCATTCTAGGCCCAAGTTTGACCAGCCCCGAATGAAGGCTATTTGGAAGAAGTGAAATTATGGTATAAAAATACAAAATAATATTTTGATAGCCACTTGAGATATGCAAGTGGGTTCCCAAGCGCTCGTAACGTTGAGGCATTATTTTGCCCATTTCGATTAAATTCGTATCCTTTTAGGGTTGATTCTGGTTAACCTCGAATGAAGGTAATTTTTTAAAAGAAAAATTCTTCATTTGCAAATATGAAATCATATTTGGATACCCATTTGAAACTTCTACACGTGGTCCTAATTGCGAGCAAAGACTTGTAGTTCTTTGGCCTCTTTTTCTCAACTTCGGGTCATTTTAGGCCCAAGTTTGACCAGAGTCGAATGAAGGCTATTTAAAAGAAGTGGAATTATGGGTTTAAAAATATAAAATAAATTTTTTATACCCATTTGAGATCCAAGTGGGTTCCCGAGCGCTCGTAACGTTAAGGCATTCTTTTGCACATTTCGATCAAATTCGTATCGTTTTAGGGTTGATTTTGGTTAACCCAAAATGAAGGTGATTTTTGAAAAGAAAAATTCTTCATTTGCAAATATCAAATCATACTTGGATACCTATTTGAGAGTTGTACATGTGTTCTTGATTGCGAGTGAAGACATGTAGTTCTTGGGTCCCTTTTTGTCCACTTCGGGTCATTCTAGGCCCAAGTTTGACCAACCCCGAATGAAGGCTATAAAGAAGAATTGGAATTATGGGCGTAAAAATACAAAATTATTTTTTGATACCCATTTGAGAGATGCAAGTGGTTTCCCGAGCGCTCGTAACGTTGAGACATTCTTTGGCCCATTTCGAACAAATTCGTATAGTTTTACGGTTGATTCTTGTTAACCCCGAATGAAGGTGATTTTTGAAAAGACAAATACTTCATTTCCAAACATGAAATCATATTTGGATACCCATTTGAGAGTTGTACACGTGGTCATGATTGCGGGAGAAGACATATAGTTCTTGGGCCCCTTTTTCTCAACTTCGGGTCATTCTAGGCCCAAGTTCGACCAGCCTCAACCGAAGGTTATTTGGAAGAAGTGGAATTATGGGTTTAAAAATATAACATAATTTTTTGATACCCATTTGAAAGATATAGGTGGGTTCTCGAGCTCTCGCAATGTTGAGGCATTCTTTGGCCCATTTCAATCAAATTCATATCATTTTAGGGTTGATTCTAGTTAACTCCAAATGAAGGTGATTTTTGAAAAGAAAAATTCTTCATTTGCAAATATGAAAAAATATTTGGATACCAATTTGAGAGTTGTACATGTGGTCTTGATTACGAGTGAAGATGTGTACTTCTTGGGCCCTTTTTCTCAACTTCGGGTCATTCTAGGCCCAAGTTTGACCAGCCTCGAATGAAGTCTATTTGGAAGACGTGGAATTATGGCTTTAAAAATACAAAATATTTTTTTAATATACATTTGAGAGGGGTTCTCGAGTGCTCGTAACGTTGAGGCATTATTTTTCCCATTTCGATTAAATTCTTATCGTTTTAGAGTCGATTTTGGTTAACCCCGAATGAAGGTGATTTTTGAAAAGCAAAATTCTTCATTTGCAAATATGAAATCATTTTTAGATACCCATTTGAGAGTTGTACACATGGTCCTAATTGCGTGCGAAGACTTGTAGTTCTTTGGCTCCTTTTTCTCAACTTCGGGTCATTTTAGGCCCAAGTTTGACCAGACCCGAATGAAGGCTATTTAGAAGAAATGGAATTATGGGTTTAAAAATATAAAATAATTTTTTGATACCCATTTGAGAGATGCAAGTGGGTTTCCGAGCGCTCGTAACGTTGAAGCATTCTTTTGCCCATTTCGATCAAATTTGTATCGTTTTAAGGTCGATTATGGTTAAACCCGAATGAAGGTGACTTTTGAAAAGAAAAATTCTTCATTTACAAATATGAAATCCTATTTGGATACCCATTTGAGAGTTGTGCACGTCATCCTCATTGTGAGCGAAGAAGTGTAGTTCTTGGGCCCATTTTTCTCAACTTTGGGTCATTCTAGGCCTAAGTTTGAACAGCCCTGAATGAAGGCTATTTAGAAGAAGTGGAATTATGGGTTTAAAAATACAAAATATTTTTTTGATACCATGAGAGATGCAAGTGGGTTCCCGAGCGCTCGTAACGTTA
Source organism: Picea mariana (assembly GCA_032191745.1). Lineage (NCBI taxonomy): Eukaryota > Viridiplantae > Streptophyta > Pinopsida > Pinales > Pinaceae > Picea > Picea mariana. The sequence goes on from JASDQU010438712.1 coordinate 6,376, forward strand.
AGGCATTGTTTTTCCCATTTTGATCAAATTTGTATCGTTTTAGGGTTGATTCTCGTTAACCCCGAATGAAGGTGATTTTTGAAAAATATAATTCTTCATTTGCAAATATGAAATCATATTTGGATACCCATTTGAGATTTGTACTCATGGTCCTAATTGTGAGCGAAGACATGTAGTTCTTGGACCGCTTTTTCTCAACTTCGAGTCATTCTAGGCCCAAGTTTGACCAGCCCCAAAAGAAGGCTATTTAGAAGAAGTAGAATTATGGGTTTAAAAATATAAAATAATTTTTTGATACCCATTTGAGATGCAAGTTTGTTCCCAAGCGATCGTAACGTTCAGGAATTCTTTTTTCCATTTCGATTATATTCGTATCGTTTTAGGGTTGATTCTGGTTAACCCCGAATGAAGGTGATTTTTGAAAAGAAAAATTATTCATTTCCAAATATGAAATCATATTTGGATACCCATTTGAGAGTTGTACATGTGGTCCCTATTGCGGGAGAAGACGAGTAGTTCTTGAGCCCCTTTTTCTCATATTTGGGTCATTCTAGGCCCAAGTTTGACCAGCTTCGACCGAAGGCTATTTGGAAGAAGTGCAATTATGGGTTTAAAAATATAACACAATTTTTTGATACCCGTTTGAGAGATGTAGGTGGGTTCCCAAGCTCTCGCAACGTTGAGGCATTCTTTGGCCTATTTCAATCAAATTCGTATCGTTTTAGGGTTGATTCTGGTTAACCCCAAATGAAGCTGATTTTTGAAAAGAAAAATTCTTCATTTCCAAAGATGAAATCATATTTGGATACCCATTTGAGAGTTGTACACATGGTCTTGATTACGAGTGAATACATGTAGTTCTTGGGCCCCTTTTTCTCAACTTCGGGTCATGCTAGGCCCAAGTTTGACTGGCCTCAAATGAAGGCTATTTGGAAGAAGTGGAATTATCGGTTTAAAAATACAAAATAATGTTTTGATGCCCATTTGAGAGATGCAAGTGGGTTCCCTATCGCTCGTAATGTTGAGGAATTCTTTTTCCCATTTCGATCAAATTCGTATCGTTTTAGGGTTCATTATGGTTAACCTCAAATGAAGGTGATTTTAGAAACGCAAATTTCTTCATTTGCAAATATGAAATCATATTTGGATACCCATTTGAGAATTGTACACATGGTCGTGATTGCGGGAGAAGACGTGTAGTTCTTGGGCCCCTTTTTCTCAACTTCAGGTCATTCTAGCCCCAAGTTTGACCAGCCTTGAATGAAGGCTATTTCAAAGAAGTAGAATTATGGGTTTAAAAATATAACATAATTTTTTGATACCCATTTGAGAGATATAGGGGGGTTCCCGAGCTCTCGCAAGGTTGAAGCATTCTTTGGCCCATTTTGATCAACTTCATATTGTTTTGGGATTGATTCTGGTTAACCCCGAATGAAGGTGATTTTTGAAAAGAAAAAATCTTCATTTTCAAATATGAAATCATATTTTGATACCCATTTTAGAATTGTACACGTGATCTTGATTGCGAGTGAAGACATGTAGTTCTTGGGCCCCTTTTTCTCAACTTTGGGTCATTGTATTTTAACCAGCCCCGAAAGAAGGCTATTTAGAAGAAGTGGAATTATGGGTTTAAAAATATAAAATAATTTTTTGATACCCATTTGAGAGATGCAAGTGGGTTCTCGAGTGCTCATAACATTGAGGCATTCTTTTGCTTATTTCGATTAAATTCATATTGTTTTAGGGTTGATTTTGGTTAACCCCAAATGAAGGTGATTTTTGAAAAGATAAATTCTTCATTTCCAAAGATGAAATCATATTTGGATACCTATTTGAGATTTCTACACGTGGTCTCGATTGCGAGAGAAAACGTGTAGTTCTTGGTGTTACACATCAACATTACTCTCCTACACCATACCCTTACACCATTTTACCGGTACTATCGTTTTTTCAGCCACACCATCCGTTGGTCCGAACACATCGTCTGTTGGCCCAAGGTCCACTTTTTCTCTCCAGATGGCCCATTCTACAATGGTCCCTCACGTGCCGACTATTCCCGCCGGTAATGCGGTGGTTAGCCAAGCTGCAATTGGCACACCAATAACACCTAGACCTTCATCATCACTCCCTTTTGGGTATAGAGCACTAAAATTTTCCGTTGTCACTACTACCCAAGTCATGCCTGGAAGTTCTATACATATACAACAACCCGGAGGAACTGGTCTTGGTAGCTTTAATCCATTAAGTAGCACCGGTCAGTCGTCTACGTCTGGTTCCCAAATTCTGGGAACTCTACCTCAAGATGGGGGGCATCCTCCCATCGAAGGACAACTTCCATTTGGAGGGCACCCTCATGCTAGGGGGCAGCCTCAATCTGGAGCCTACCATCAACCGTACGGAAAAAATGTGTCTACCACACCCAACCCGTGGAACATCCCTTTTCCAGGAAATCCACAATTCTCAGGGGGACACAATCTTCAATCTCCACAACAATCTCCTCCCCCTCAAGGGACCCATCTATATCCTCCTTATGGAAAAATGTCAAATCCATCTTATAATCCTCAAAACCCATCCGGTTATCCTTCGCTCGTACATGTTTCTCAAAACACCTCAAATCCTGTGTACCTTGGTCAGCACCAACCTTATACAAGAGGGCCCACTGGTTACAATTATCCGTCTAACCCAGTGTATGGTCCTATTGGTGTTCCTATGCCACACCAGTATTACCCGCAGGTTAACCGACAACTACCTTTCCTAGCAACTCTGGACCTTCCAGACTTGTCTCGGTTAACGAATGATCCTATTTTTCATTCTCCGGTTTGGCCAGCTATTCCAGCTAAACTTTCTTCTGATATTCCAAAATTCGACGGAAAGTCTGGAGAAGACCCAAACAACCATGTGATGAATTTCCATTTATGGTGTTCATCCAACTCCCTCATGGACGATTCTATACGTTTGCGTCTTTTCCAACGAATGCTTACGGGTTCTACAGCAAAGTGGTATATTGAACTACCACGAGCTTCTTTTCACGATTTCAACTCCCTTGCCATGTCCTTCCTCACACACTTCCAATTACCCATTCGATACGAGACAGGTACCGAACTATTGACCTCCCTTCGTCAGACAACCTCCGTACATATCTCTGATCATATTCATGAATGGAGATGATGACGAAGGCTAATCAAAGCGGTCATTCCCGACCAATTATTAGCGAAATGGTTCACCAAATCCCTGTTACCACAGATCGCTCGTGATGTTGCTATGGGTGGTGTAGTCACCGAGGAAGAAGCCATTGCTCGAGCTCAATACTTAAATTTGGTTTATTCACAGTCTGGTACTCTGTACGATTTGATACCAAATGCTACCCGTGCCACTATCCATCCAAACCATCGTCTACCTCACACGCGGATGGAGTTATTGGCTCCGTCAAAACCCAATCTACTTCCTAGTCGACTGGAACGACCCAGCGATCCGCTTCAACACCTGCTCCCAGTTCGACTGCACCCTCTTCTACCTCCCCTCAAACTCAGGTCTCTGAGGTGAATGCAGTCCAATCGACCCCTTCACAACAATCTGGGGGCAAGAAGAAAGCAAGAAATAAACCAAAGAAAAACAACAACAATGAACAACCAAAAAATCAACCTCAAACCCCTGCTACCGGAAAACAACCAATACGGAAACCGAAATTCCTATGTCTCATTTGTGGTGATGATCACTACACCCAAGACTGTCCACATCGTGATGAAGTGGCCAAGATATTTAAGGGAAATTCACAACCCGTTGTGCTTACCCAACCTTTTCAGCAGCAACAATCTTTGGTTGCTCAAAACCCCGCTCAAGGGGGCAATTCCAACCAACCCCATGATGAGACCTCGACAAGTGCCCACATTTACATGTTTAATGGGATTAATCTGACCACTCGCTCTAAGACCTATGACACACCAGGTAACCCTGACAAAGGAAAAGATACTAACGGTGCCGACACTTTACCGGATCCATCATCATCCTCTGTTAGTCTTCCATCGGTTAATCCTCCGTCTAGACCACTTCAGATTTAAAAATCCACGTTCGACTCTATCTTATGCCCTCCTAAGAGAACTATCTACAAAGCTACCTTTAATCCTAGTTCACGTGCTGCCCAAAACTACAACATTGTTGAAGATTTGGCTCAAGCATCGTGTGTTATGTCTGCATTAGAAGTTCTACAGCACTGCCCCAGTCAACGTAGAATGCTCTTGACCGCTCTTGGCACTGTTGATCCTAAGTCGTCCAATCAAATCATGTTTAACCTGGATAATTATACGTCTTGACTCTCCCACCAACTTGCTTTCCAAGTTGATGTTGTTGTTCACAATCAACAAATCCATCGAACTATTCTGGATGAGGGAGCCTCAACTTGTGTCATGTCCTTAGCGTGTTGGAAAGGTTTAAAATCACCAGCACTCAACAAATCCCCAATGATGTTACGCGCCTTCGATGGGCGAGGTTTTCATCCCCATGGGATTTTACAGTCCCTGCTGATCCAATTGGGTGGAAAAAATGTTACTGTTGATGTCGAGGTGGTCGATGCTCCCCTCGATTACAACTTGTTACTTGGAAGAAGTTGGTTTTATGCTATGACTATCGTTGCCTCATCGGTCTTTCGATGTGTACAATTTCCTCACCAGGGCAAAGTTGTCACTGTTGATCAGTTGGATTATGCACGACCGATGCTCGCATTCCCGCTACCAACAATATTCCTTTCTTGGGAGACCACAAGATCACGTATGAAAGCGTTGGTGTTGGCTTACTGAAATATTCTAGCCTCATGGGTACCTTCCCTACACCACTTCCACCGACTACACATCATATTGCCACCGTCGATATGATTTCGACCGCGGCTTATCAATCTTTGGAATCATCTGACCCTTGGATTGTACCTTGTCTTTTGGAATTCGATGCACTAAGTGACACCATGCCACTTAGTCCAGCCGAAATGTCATACGTTTCTACCCAATCCGCTTCTCCCTCATCAGATGGCCAACATCTATTGACACCTAACGTTTTCTCAATGCAATCACGATTGTGTTCCTTGTCGTCTGCGCTCAATCACATTTCCCCGACTTTTCCTTTGGATGAATCTCTCCCGGAAATGTTTCACATTGACAAGTTACCTCGGAATGATAACTGTCACCGCTCCTCTTTTCTTCCCCCTCGTGAAGAAATTCGGGCAGATATACCATATATCTCCCCTCCTGGTGTTGATTTTTCATCATCTCCCATGCTTTCAACTTCCGATGATTTGGATCCGGTAGTGGACATGTTGATTTCTTCGGTAGGATTATTGGAGCCCGATCTCCTTACTCCTACCGCAACCCTCGACATGTGTTCCTTCTTGAGTGATTATCTTCCATCCAGCGAAGATCTCCTAGAGGCCATGACCACGTTTTATCCATTGACATGGTACCCTTCCAGAGCATTATCCTCTTGGAAGCCATGATCCAAACGAAACCACGAGCATAGTTTCTCTTCTCTGTGGCAAGCTCGTTAAAAAATGAAACAAAGGTCTTGAGCATAGTTCTTTTCCTGTGTCAAGCTCGTTAAAAAATGAAACAGTCACCTCTCTTGAACCTTCTTTTCATCCACCCTTCTCCTTTTTCTCATCTACTAGCGAAATTGGTGACAACATCAAAATTGGTGAATGAATCGAAGCTTGGAGGGCATGTCTCCAGCCTTTGATGATCTTTCTGGAGTTAAGCCACTAGCTTTCAAGCTGGGGGCATACTGAGCTTAGTCTTTGTT
>JASDQU010438712.1:12776-23372 GCA_032191745.1 Picea mariana
TGCAGCTTCTGTCAGGTTCTCTGATTCTATACCCTTGCTTGAAAGTCTACAAAGCATTTCAGTTATCAGCTCTCATCTTCTAACTTCATACTTTGGGGGGCAATCTGTTACACATCAACATTACTCTCTTTGATAAGTGTCGCAAGTGTCGCATGTTCCTCACAACTATCGCAAGTGTCGCATGTTGTTCACAAGTGTCACAAATGTCAAACAAAGCATACTGCCATGATGGCGACACTAAGGAGACACTTAGAATACCTCAAACACTTGATCTGGAGAAGGAGGAATGGCTAACTGGAGATAAGAACCTCTTGCCACTTGAAAGGAGCACTTAATTTAAGGTTTTGGGAGAGAGCGCTCCCCTACATCAGCCTTAGGAGCGCTGGCGCTCCCCTATAAGGTGTTAGGGAGCGTTATAGCACCAAACTGCCCCTCTGAAGGAGTGCTACAAATATTTAGAGCGTTGGCGCCCCCCTTGAGCCTACTAGGGAGTGTTATAGCGCCCTGATGCCCCTTTTGAGGGAGCGTTGTCTAATCTGGGCAGCAGTTGATCTGTTGAGGAGATTAAGGGGAGGATCTGTCGAGTTTGGAAGGAAGTTGCATTCGAATTCCTGGTCGAACCATGATCTTAGGACAAGATCCCTGATCTAAGGAGGGAATTCCTCAACTTACCCTAAAGATACCTCAAGAGGTTAGGCCTCTCTGAACCTATATAAGCAAGCTCTATCATGGTGAGAGGGGGGAAGAATTGGAAGCATGAAACCTATGATCTCATAGGAAACATACAGTGAACTGGAGGAAAGTAATCAGTAAAGTTATTGTTGTCTGGATCGTGGATATTTTGATCAAGGGTTAGACAAAGGGGACTTGACGAAGCTGTCGCATTTGCATCTACGGTTGTAAGCTACTTCTGTCATTGTTCTCATTAATATGACATGCTTGCCCTGTTTCTTTCTAGTTTGTGTTTAATTTCGCATAAACTTGTCTATGATAGATAGATCTATTTCGAGCTAATATCAATAGAGTAGGAATTGGTTGTATTGTTGTTTGTCTACAGGGCTCATTGAGGAGCGAAAGATTGGAGCTCAACTCGGAGCGTGCAGGGACAAACGTCGATAAAAGGTACTTCTTTTCTCCTTCCTCCTCATGCATTAGTTTGTATAGATCTGAAAGGAAGTCAGTGTCCACATTAAGCATCTTATGTCTTAAGAGTTAAGAGTCTAGCTCTCAAGAGGAGATCTACCTGTCCGCAGGGAGATTTTCCTTCAACACTTGGGCCCCTTTTTCTCAACTACGGGTCATTTTAGGCCCAAGTGTGACCAACCTAGAACGAAGGCTATTTGGAAGAAGTGGAATTATGGGTTTAAAAATAGAAAATAATTTTCTGATACCCATTTGAGAGATATAGGTGGGTTCCCGAGCTCAAGCAACATTAACGTATTCTTTGGCCCATTTCGATCAAATTCGTATCATTTTAGGGTTGATTCTGGTTAACCCTGAATGAAGGTGATTTTTGAAAAGAAAAATTCTTCATTTACAAAGATGAAATCATATTTGGATATCCATTTGAGAGTTGTACACGTTGTCCCGATTGCAGGAGAAGATGTGTAGTTCTTGGGCCCCTTTTTCTCAACTTCGGGTCATTCTAGGCCCAAGTTTGACTAGCCTCGAACGGAGGCTATTTGGAAGAAGTGGAATTATGGGTATAAAAATATAACATAATTTTTTATACCCATTTGAGAGATATAGGTGGGTTCCCGAGCTCTTGCAACGTTGAGGCATTCTTTGGCCCATTTCGATCAAATTCGTATCGTTTTAGGGTTGATTCTGGTTAACCCCGAATGAAGGTGATTTTTGAAAAGAAAAATTATTCATTTGCAAATATGAAATCATATTTGGATACCCATTTGAGAGTTGTACACGTGGTATTGATTGCGAGCGAAGACATGTAGTTCTTGGGCCCTTTTTTGATACCCATTTGAGAGATGCAAGTGGGTTCCGATTTCTCAACTTTGGGTCATTCTAGGCCCAAGTTTGACCAGCCTCAAACGGAGGCTATTTGGAAAAAGTGGAATTATGGGTTTAAAAATACAAAATAATTTTTTGATACCCATTTGAGATATGTAAGTGGGTTCCCGAGCGCTCGTAATGTTGAGGCATTCTTTTGCCCATTTCAATTAAATTCGTATCGTTTTAGGGTCGATTCTGGTTAACCCCAAATGAAGGCCATTTAGAAGAAGTGGAATTATGGGTATAAAAATATAAAATAATTTTTTGATACCCATTTGAGAGATGCAAGTGGGTTCCTGTGCGCTCGTAACGTTGAGGCATTCTTTTGCTTATTTCGATAAAATTCTTATTGTTTTAGGGTTGATTCTGGTTAACCCCAAATGAAGGTGATTTTTGAAAAGACAAATTCTTCATTTCCAAATATGAAATATTATTTGGATACCTATTTGAGAATTTCTACATGTGGTCCCGATTGCGGGAGAAGACGTGTAGTTCTTGCACCCCTTTTTCTCAACTTCAGGTCATTCTAGGCCCAAGTTTGACTAGCCTCGACCGAAGGCTATTTGGAAGAAGTGGAATTATGGGTTTAAAAATATAACATAAGTTTTTTTTATACCCATTTGAGAGATACAGGTGGGTTTCCAAGCACTCGCAGCGTTGAGGCATTCTTTGTCCCATTTCGATCTAATTTGTACCATTTTAGGGTTGATTGTGGTTAACCCTGAATGACGGTGATTTTTGAAAACCAAAATTCTTCATTTCCAAAGATTAAATCATATATGGATACCCATTTGAGAGTTGTACATGTGGTCTTGATTACGAGTGAAGACATGTAGCTCTTGGGCCCCTTTTTCTCAACTTCGGGTCATTCTAGGCCCAAGTTTGACCGACCTCAAATGAAGGCTATTTGGAAGAAGTGTAATTATGGGTTTAAAAACACAAAACAATATCTTGATACCCATTTAAGAGATGCAAGTGGGTTTCCAATCGCTCATATGGGTTATCATGTTTGTGAACTGATAAAAGATAGGATGGTTTATCATGTTCGTGAACTGATAAAAGACGGGATGGGTTTAAATTTCTAGATAAAAAACAACATAGAACTTTTTAATAGAGATGAATAAGATTTGCAACAATATTATGATCGAGAAAATAATTAAAGGATTTTCTCAATAAATTGTTTTGCTAAATTATTGAGACTATTGTAATGATAAAGATTTGAGGAGTTTGAATGAATATAGAAAGCAATAGAATAGTATAAAGACCAACTATTCTATAGGGTGATGGGTTGGAAAATTTGTAATCAAGTCTGCATATTTTTATAAGTTTGAACAGAAGTTTGAAGACCTTTGCAGTTGGAAATCCATAACTGGAACCTCTGCATTTTTGTCAAGTTTTAGGAAAGGATGCATTTTTTTCAAGTTTAAGGAAAGGATTGAAGACTTGATGGATGGAAAGCTTAGTATAGGAACTATATACTTTTATCAGTAAAATAATTTAAGTCCAAGGCCAAGTTTTGTTGAGAAATTGATGATGTGAGCTGACATCCTACACAATGCATTTATGTAAGTATTAGATTTAATGTTTGCATTTGAAAATCTTGAAATTCCTTTCTTGTATTTTTTAATTTATTAATAAAAGCGATCAAATAATTTGTTTGAAAGAATTAAGAGATGCAAGTGGGTTCCCGAGCGCTCGTAACGTAGAGGCATTTTTTTGCCCATTTCGATTAAGTTCGTATCGTTTTAGGGTTGATTCTGGTTAACCCTGAATGAAGGTGATTTTTGAAACGACAAATTCTTCATTTCCAAAGATGAAATCATATTTGTATACCCATTTAAGATTTCTATACGTGGTCCCGATTACGGGAGAATGCGTGTAGTTCTTGGGCCCCTTTTTCTCAACTTCGGGTCATTCTAGGCCCAAGTTTGACCAACCTCGACCGAAGGCTATTTGGAAGAAGTGGAATTATGGGTTTAAAAATATAACATAAGATTTTTGATACCCATTTGAGAGATACAGGTGGGTTCCTGAGCTCTCGCAACGTTGAGGCATTCTTTGGCCCATTTCGATCAAATTCATATCGTTTTAGATTTGATTGTGGTTAATCCCAAATGAAGGTGATTTTTGAAAAGAAAAATTATTCATTTCCAAAGATTAAATCATATTTGGATACCCATTTGAGAGTTGTACACGTGGTCTTGATTAGGAGTGAAGACATGTAGTTCTTGGGCCCTTTTTCTCAAGTTCAGGTCATTCTATGCCCAAGTTTGACCGGCCTCGAATGAAGGCTATTTGGAAGAAGTGGAATTATGGGTTTAGAAATACAAAATAATGTTTTGATACCCATTTGAGAGATGCAAGTGGGTTCCCGATCGCTCGTAACGTTGAGGCATTGTTTTTCCCATTTCGATCAAATTCGTATCGTTTTAGGGTTGATTATGGTTAACCTCGAATGAAGGTGATTTTTGAAAAGAAAATTTCTTCATTTGCAAATATGAAATCATATTTGGATACCCATTTGAGAGTTGTACATGTGGTCATGAATGTGAGAGAAGATGTGTAGTTGTTGGGCCCCTTTTTCTCAACTTCAGGTCATTCTAGGCCCAAGTTTGAACAGCCTCGAGCGAAGGCTATTTGAAAGAAGTGGAATTATGGGTTTAAAAATATAACATAATTTTTTGATACCCATTTGAGATATATAGGGGGGTTCTCGAGCTCTTGCAACGTTGAGGCATTCTTTGGCCCATTTCAATCAAATTCATATCGTTTTGGGGTTGATTCTGGGTAACCCCGAATGAAGGTGATTTTTTAAAAGAAAAATTATTCATTTGCAAATATGAAATCATATTTTGACACCAATTTAAGAGTTGTACACGTGGTCTTTATTGCGAGCGAAGATGTGTAGTTCCTGGGCCCCTTTTTCTCAACTTCGAGTCATTCAATGCCAAGTTTGACCAGCCCCAAATGAAGGCTATTTAGAAGAAGTTGAATTATGGGTTTAAAAATATAAAATATTTTTTTGATACCCATTTGAGAGATGTCAGTGGGTTCCCCAGCGCTCGTCACGAAGGTTGATTCATATCGTTTTAGGGTTGATTCTGGTTAACCCCGAATGAAGGTGATTTTTGAAAAGAAAAATTCTTCATTTACAAATATGAAATCATATTTGGATACCCATTTGAGAGTTGTACATGTGGTCCTAATTGTGAGCGAAGAAGTGTAGTTCTTGGGCCCCTTTTTCTCAACTTTGGGTCATTCTAGACCTAATTTTTACCAACCTTGAACGAAGATTATTTGTAAGAAATGGAATAATGGGTTTAAAAATATAAAATAATTTTTTAATACCCATTTGAGAGATATAGGTGGGTTCTCGAACTCTCGCAACGTTGCGGCTTCTTTGGCCCATTTCGATCAGATTCATATCGTTTTAGGGTTGATTATGGTTAACCCCGAATGAAGGTTATTTTTTAAAAGAAAATTTCTTCATTTGCAAATATGAAATCATATTTGGATACCCATTTGAGAGTTGTACATGTGGTCACGATTGTGGGAGAAGACGCGTAGTTCTTGGGCCCCTTTTTCTCAACTTCGGTTCATTTTAGACCCAAGTTTAAACAGCCTCGAGCGAAGGTTATTTGAAAGAAGTGGAATTATAGGTTTAAAAATATAAAATAATTTTTTGATACCCATTTGAGAGATATAGGTGGGTTCCCAAGATCACGCACCGTTAAGCCATTCTTTGGGCCCTTTTGATCAAATTCGTATCATTTTACGGTTGATTCTGGTTAACCCTGAATGAAGGTGATTTTTGAAAAGCAAAATTCTTCATTTGCAAATATGAAATCATATTTTGATACCCATTTTGAGAGTTGTACATGTGGTCTTGATTGCGAGCGAAGACGTGTAGTTCTTGGGCCCCTTTTTCTCAACTTCGGGTCATTTTCGGCCCAAGTTTGACCAGCCCCGAATGAAGGCTATTTGGAAGAAGTGGAATTATGGGTTTAAACATACAAAATAATTTTTTGATACCCATTCTTTGGCCCATTTCGATCAAATTCGTATCATTTTAGTGTTGATTATGGTTAACACCGAATGAAGGTGATTTTTGAAAAGACAAATTCTTCATTTGCAAATATGAAATCATGTCTGGATACCCATTTGGGAGTTGTACACGTGGTCCCGATTGTGGGAGAAGACGTGTAGTTCTTGGGCCCCTTTTTCTCAACTTCGGGTCATTTCAGGCCCAAGTTTGACCAGCCTCGAACTAAGGCTATTTGGAAGAAGTGGAATTATGGGTTTAAAAATACAAAATAATTTTCTAATACCCATTTGAGAGATATAGGTGGTTTCCCGAACTCATGCAACGTTGCGGCATTCTTTGGCCCATTTCGATTAAATTCGTATCATTTTAGGGTTGATTCTGGTTAACCTCGAATGAAGGTGACTTTTGAAAAGAAAAATTCTTCATTTGCAAATATGAAATCATATTTGGATACCCATTTGAGAGTTGTACATGTGGTCCTAATTGTGAGCGAAGACGTGTAGTTCTTGGGCCCCTTTTTCTCCACTTCGGTTCATTCTAGGCCCAAGTTTGACCAGCCCCGAATGAAGGTTATTTATAAAAAGTTGAATTATGGCGTTAAAAATATAAATAAATTTTTTATACCCATTTGAGAGATGCAACTGGGTTCCTGAGCGCTCGTAACGTTGAGGAATTCTTTGGCACATTTCGATCTAATTCGTATCATTTTAGGGTTGATTCAGATTAATATCGAATGAAAGTGATTTTTGAAAAGAAAAATTATTCATTTCCAAAGATGAAATCATATTTGGATACCCATTTGAGAGTTGTACCCATGGTCCCAATTTTGGGAGAAGACGTGTAGTTCTTGGGCCTCTTTTTCTCAACTTCGGGTCATTCTAGGCCCATGTTTGACCAACCACAAACGAAGGTTATTTGCAAGAAGTGGAATTATGGGTTTAAAAATACAAAATAATTTTTTGATACCCATTTGAGAGATATAGGTGTGTTCCCGAGCTCTCTCAACGTTGAGGCAATCTTTGGCCCATTTCAATCAAATTCATACCCTTTTAGGGTTGATTATGGTTAACCCTGAATGAAGGGGATTTTTGAAAAGAAAAATTCTTCATTTTCAAATATGAAATCATATTTGGATACCCATTTGAGAGTTGTACACGTGGTCTTGATTGCAAGTGAAGACCTGTAGTGCTTGGGCCCTTTTTCTGAACTTCGGGTCATTCTAGGCCCAAGTTTTACTAGCTCTGAATGAAGATTTTTACTAGCTCTGAATGAAGGCTATTTGGAAGAAGTGGAATTATGGGTTTAAAAATAAAAAATATTTTTTTTATTTTCATTTGAGAGATGCAAGTGGGTTCCTGAGCGCTCGTAACGTCGAGGCATTCTTTTTCCCATTTCGATAAAATTCATATCGTTTTAGGGTCGACTCTGGTTAGCCTCGAATAAAGGTGATTTTTGAAAACCAAAATTCTTTATTTTCAATTTAAATCATATTTGGATACACATTTGAGAGTTGTACACATGGTCCCGATTGCGAGCGAAGACGTGTAGGTATTAGGCCCCATTTTCTCAACTTCGGGTCATTCTAGGACCTAGTTTGACTAGCCCCGAATGAAGGCTATTTAGAAGAAGTGGAAGTATGGGTTTAAAAATATAAAATAATTTTTTGATACCAATTTGAGAGATGCAAGTGGGTTCCCAAGCGCTCATAACGTTGAGGCATTCTTTGGCCCATTTCGATCAAATTCGTATCGTTTTAGGGTTGATTTTGGTTAACCCCGAATGAAGGTGTTTTTTAAAAAGAAAAATTCTTCATTTGCAAATATGAAATCATATTTGGATACCCATTTGATAGTTGTACACATGGTCTTGATTGCAAGCGAAGACGTGTATTTCTTAGGCCCATTTTTCTCAACTTCAGGTCATTCTAGGCCCAAGTTTGACCAGCCCCGAATGGAGGCTATTTGGAAGAAGTGGAATTATGGGTTTAAAAATACAAAATAATTTTTTGATAACCATTTGAGACATACAAGTGGGTTCCCGAGCGCTCGTAATGTTGAGGCATTCTTTGGCCCATTTCAATCAAATTCGTATCGTTTTAGGATTGATTCTGGTTAACCCTGAATGAAGTTGATTTTTGAAACGACAAATTCTTCATTTGCAAGTATGAAATGATATTTGGATACCCATTTGAGAGTTGTACATGTGGTCCCGATTGTGGGAGAAGACATGTAGATATTGGGACCATTTTTGTCAACTACGAGTCATTTTAGGCCCAAGTTTGACAAACCTCGAACGAAGGCTATTTGGAAGAAGTGGAATTATGGGTTTAAAAATAGAAAATAATTTTTTGATACCCATTTGAGAGATATAGGTGGGTTCCCGAGCTCAAGCAACATTAACGTATTCTTTGGCCCATTTCGATCAAATTTGTATCGTTTTAGGGTTGATTCTAGTTAACCCCGAATGAAGGTGATTTTTGAAAAGAAAAATTCTTCATTTTCAAATATGAAATCATATTTGGATACCCATTTTGAGAGTTGTACATGTGGTCTTGATTGCGAGCGAAGCCGTGTAGTTCTTGGGCCCCTTTTTCTTAGATTCGGGTCATTCTAGGCCCAAGTTTGACTAGCCTCAAACAAAGGGTATTTGGAAGAAGTGGAATTATGGGTTTAAAAATATAAATATTTTTTTGATACACATTTGAGAGATGCAAGTGAGTTCTCGAGCGCTCGTAACGTTGAGGCATTCTTTGGCCCATTTCGATCAAAGTCGTATCGTTTTAGGGTTGATTCTGCTTAATCTCGAATGAAGGTGATTTTTGAAAAGCAAAATTCTTCATTTGCAAATATGAAATCATATTTGGATACCCATTTGAGAGTTGTACACGTGGACTTGATTGTGAGCGAAGACATGTAGTTCTTAGGCCCCTTTTTCTCAACTTCGGGTAATTCTAGGCCCAAGCTTGACCAGCCTGGAACGAAGGCTATTTGGAAGAATTTGAATTATGGTTTTAAAAATAAAAAATATTTTTTTTATACCCATTTGAGAGATATAGGTGGGTTCCCGAGCTCTCGCGACGTTGAGGGATTCTTTGGCCCATTTCGATCAAATTTGTATCGTTTTAGGGTTTATTCTAGTCAACCCCGAATGAAGGTGATTTTTGAAAAGACAAATTATTCATTTGCAAGTATGGAATCACATTTGGATAACCATTTGAGAGTTGTACACGTGGTCCCCATTGCGGGGGAAGACATGTAGTTCTTGGGCCCCTTTTTTCTCAACTTCGGGTCATTTTACGCCCAACTTTGACCAGCTCCGAATGAAGCCTATTTGGAAGAAGTGGAATTATCGGTTTAAAAAATATATATATATGTTTTTTTGATACACATTTGAGAGATGCAAGTGAGTTCTCGAGTGCTCGTAACGTTGAGGCATTCTTTGGCCCATTTCGATCAAAGTCGTATCGTTTTAGGGTTGATTCTGGTTAATCTCGAATGAAGGTGATTTTTGAAAAGAAAAACTCTTCATTTGCAAATATGAAATCATATTTGGATACCCATTTGAGAGTTGTACACATGGACTTGATTGTGAGTGAAGACATGTAGTTCTTAGGCCCCTTTTTCTCAACTTCGGGTCATTCTAGGCCCAAGTTTGACTAGCTTCGAATGAAGACTATTTGGAAGAAATGGAATTATGGGTTTAAAAATATAAAATAATTTTTTGATACCCATTTGAGAGATATAGGTGTGTTCCCGAGCGCTCGCAACGTTGAGGCATTATTTGGCCCATTTCGATCAAATTCATATCGTTTTAGGGTTGATTCTAGTTAAATCCAAATGAAGGTTATTTTTGAAATTCATATCGTTTTAGGGTTGATTCTAGTTAAATCCAAATGAAGGTTATTTTTGAAAAGCAAAATTCTTCATTTGGAAATATGAAATCATATTTGGATACCCATTTGAGAGTTGTACATGTGGTCCTAATTGCGAGCAAAGACGTGTAGTTCATGAGCCTCTTTTTCTCAACTTTGGGTCATTCTAGGCACAAGTTTGACCAGCCCCGAATGAAGGTTATTTGGAAGAAGTGGAATTATGGGTTTAAAAATATAAAATATTCTTTTGATACCCATTTTGGAGATGCAAGTGGGTTCCCGAGCGCTCATAACGTTTAGGCATTCTTTTGAACATTTCAATCAAATTCGTATCGTTTTAGGGTTAATTCTAGTTAACCTTGAATGAAGGTGATTTTTGAAAGGCAAAATTCTTCATTTGCTAATATGAAATCATATTTGGATACCCATTTGATATTTGTACACATGTTCTTGATTGCGAGCGAAGACGTGTAGTTCTTGGGCCCCTTTTTTCTCAACTTCGGGTCATTTTAGGCCCAAGTTTGACCAGCTCCAAATGAAGGGTATTTGGAAGAAGTGGAATTATGGGTTTAAAAATACAAAATAATTTTTTGATACCCATTTGAGAGATGCAAGTGGGTTCCCGAGCACTCGTAACGTTGAGGCATTCTTTTTCCATTTCGAACAAATT
>JASDQU010438712.1:23480-40934 GCA_032191745.1 Picea mariana
TGGGTCATTCTAGGCCCAAGATTGACTAGCCCCGAATGAAGGTTATTTAGAAGAAGTGGAATTATGGGTTTAAAAATATAAAATAATTTTTTGATACCCATTTGTGAGATTTCAAGTGGGTTCCCAAGCACTCGTAAAGTTGAGGCATTCTTTGGCCTATTTCGATCAAATTCGTATCATTTTAGGGTTGATTCTAGTTAACCATTTATGAAGGTGATTTTTGAAAAGATAAATTCTTCATTTCCAAAGATGAAATCATATTTGGATACCCATTTGAGAGTTGTACACGTACTCCCGATTGCGGAAGAAGATGTGTATTTCTTGGGCCCCTTTTTCTCGACCCGGGTCATTCTAGGCCCAAGTTTGACTAGCCTCGAACAAGGGCTATTTGGAAGAAGTGGAATTTTATTTATTTATTTGGCTAGTTTTACCGTAACCTGTGGGACTAGCCTGTGGCTTGAGAAACCGTGACTTGGGGGAATCTAAGCTGTTAAAATCAATCGGGGATTTCATCTGGCCTCAGCCACACCAACCCTTAACATGGATGGATATTTTTTCCCCACAGGTTCTGAACCGGTGACTTTAACATCACGGAGTGCCTTAACAAGACACTCTGTCACCGACTGTCCTACACCTCGAGGACTGAGAGAATTGGAATTATGGATTTAAAAATATAAAATAATTTTTTGATACCGATTTGAGAGATATAGGTGGGTTCCTGAGCTCTCGCAACGTTGAGGCATTCTTTGGCCCATTTCGATCAAATTCGTATCGTTTTCGGGTTGATTCTGGTTAAACCCGAATGAAGATGATTTTTGAAAAGAAAAATTCTTCATTTGCAAATATGAAATCATGTTTGGATACCCATTTGAAATTTGTACACATGGTCTTGATCGCGAGCGAAGACATGTAGTTCTTGGGCCCCTTTTTCTCAACTTCAGGTCATTCTAGGCCCAAGTTTGACCAGCCCCGAATGAAGGTTATTTGGAAGAAGTGGAATTATGGGTTTAAAAATACAAAATAATTTCTTTATACAGATTTGAGAGATGCAAGTGGGTTCCTGAGCGCTCGTAACGTTGAGACATTCTTTTGCCCATTTTGATCAAATTTGTATCGTTTTAGGGTCGATTATGGTTAACCCCGAATGAGAAAATCCAAATTCTTCATTTGAAAATATGAAATCATATTGGATACCCATTTTAGAGTTGTACACATGGTCCCGATTGCAAGCGAAGACGTGTAGTTCTTGGGCCCCTTTTTCTCAACTTGGGGTCATTCTAGGCCCAAGTTAAACTAGCCCCGAATGAAGGCTATTTACAAGAAGTGGAATTATGGGTTTAAAAATATAAAATAATTTTTTGATACCCGTATGAGAGATGCAAGTGGATTCTCAAGCGCTCGAAACGTTGAGGCATTTTTTGGTCCAATTCGATCAAATTCGTATCATTTTAAGGTTGATTCTGGTTAACCCTGAATGAAAGTGATTTTTGAAAACCAAAATTCTTCATTTACAAATATGAAATCATATTTCGATACCTGTTTGAGAGTTGTACACGTGGTATTGATTGTGAGTGAAGATGTGTAGTTCTTGGTTCCCTTTTTCTCAACTTCGGGTCATTCTAGGCACAAGTTTGACTAGCCCCGAATGAAGGCTATTTGGAAGAAGTGGAATTATGGATTTAAAAATATAAAATAATTTTTTTATACCCATTTGAGAGATGCAAGTGGGTTGTTGACCGCTCGTAACGTTCATGCATTCTTTTTCCCATTTCGATCAAATTCGTAATGTTTTAGGCTCGATTTTGGTTAACACCAAATGAATGTGGTTTTTGAAAAGAAAAATTCTTTATTTGCAAATATGAAATCATATTTGGATACCCATTTGAGAGTTGTACACGTGGTCCTAAATGTGAGTGAATATGTGTAGTTCTTGGGCCCTTTTTCTCAACTTCATGTCATTCTAGGCCCAAGTTTAACCAACCCCGAATGAAGGCTATTTAGAATAAGTGGAATTATGGGTTTAAAAATATAAAATATTTTTTTTATACCCATTTGGGAGATGCAAGTGGGTTCCCGAGCGCTCGTAAAGTTGAGGCATTATTTGACTCATTTCGATCAAATCCATATCGTTTTAGGGTTGATTCTGGTTAACCCCAAATGGAGGTGATTTTTGAAAAGACAAATTCTTTATTCCAAAGATGACATCATATTTGGATACCCATTTGATAGTTGTACACGTGATCCCAATTGTGGGAGAAGACGTGTAGTTCTTCGACCCCTTTTTCTCAAGTTCGTGTCATTTTAGGCCCAAGTTTGACCAGTGTTGAATGAATGCAAGTGGGTTCGCGAGCCCTCGTAACGTTGATACATTATTTTTCCCATTCCGATCAAATTCATATCGTTTTAGGGTCGATTATGTTTAACCCCAAATGAAGGTGATTTTTGAAAAGAAAAATTCTTCATTTGCAAATATGAAATCATATTTGGATACCCATTTGAGAGTTTTACACGTGGTCCTAATTTCAAGCGAAGACGTGTAGTTCTTCGACCCATTTTTCTCAACTTCGGGTCATTCTAGGCCCAAGTTTGACCCACCTTAAATGAAGGCTATTTAGAAAAAGTGCAATTATGGGTTTAAAAATATAAAATATTTTTTTGATACCCATTTGAGATATGCAAGTGGGTTCTCGTGCGCTCGTAACGTTGAGGCATTCTTTGGACCATTTCAATCAAATTCGTATCGTATTAGGGTTGATTCTGGTTAACCCCGAATGAAGGTGATTTTTGAAAAGCAAATTTCTTAATTTGCAAATATGAAATCATATTTGGATACCCATTTGAGAGTTGTACATGTGGTCTTGATTGCGAGTGAAGACGTGTAGTTCTTGGGCCCGTTTTTCTCAACTTCGGGTCATTCTAGGCCCAAGCTTGACCAGCCTGAAACAAAGGGTATTTGGAAGAAATTGAATTATGGATTTAAAAATATAAAATAATTTTTTGATACCCATTTGAGAGATATAGGTGGGTTCTCAAGCTCTCGCAATGTAGAGGCATTATTTGGCCCATTTCAATCAAATTCATATCGTTTTAGGGTTGATTATGGTTAACCCCAAATGAAGGTGATTTTTGAAAAGCAAAATTCTTCATCTGCAAATATGAAATCATATTTGGATACTGATTTGAGAGTTGTACACGTGGTCCTAATTGTGAGCGAAGACGTGTAGTTCTTGGGCCAATTTTTCTCAAATTCGTATCATTCCAGGCCCAAGTTTGACCAGCCTCGAATGAAGGTTGTTTGGAAGAATTGGAATTATGGGTTTAAAAATACAAAATAATTTTTTGATAGCAAATTGAGACATACAAGTGGGTTCCCGAGCGCTCGTAACGTTGAGGCATTCTTTGGCCTGTTTCGATCAAATCTGTATCGTTTTAGGGTTGATTATGTTTAACTCCGAATAAAGGTAATTTTTGAAAAGACAAATTCTTCATTTCCAAAGATGAAATCATATTTGGATACCAATTTGAGAGTTGTACATGATGTCCCGATTGCGGGAAAAGATTTATAGTTCTTGGGCCCCTTTTTCTCAACTTCGGGTCATTCTAGGACCAAGTTTGACCAGCCTCGAATGAAGGTTATTTGGAAGAACTGAAATTATGGGTTTAAAAATATAAAATAAGTTTTTGATACCCATTTGAGAGATATAGGTGGGTTCCTGAGATCTGGCAATGTTGAGGCATTCTTTGGTCCATTTCGATCAAATTCGTATCCATTTAGGGTTAATTCTGGTTAACCCGGAATGAAGGTGATTTTTAAAAAGAAAAATTCTTCATTTGCAAATATGAAATCATATTTCGATACCCACTTGAGAGTTGTACACGTGGTCTTGATTGTGAGTGAAGACGTATAGTTTTTCGGCCCTTTTTCTCAACTTCTGGTCATTCTAGGCCCAAGTTTGACCAGCCTCAAATGAAGGCTATTTGGAAGAAGTGGAATTATGGGTTTAAAAATATAAAAAAGTTTTCGATACCCATTTGAGAGATATAGGTGGGTTCTCTAGATCTCGCAGTGTTGAGGGATTCTTTGGCCCATTTCGATCAAATTCGTATCGTTTAAGGGTTGATTCTGGTTAACCCCAAATGAACGTGATTTTTGAAAAGAAAAATTATTCATTTGCAAATATGAAATTATATTTGGATACCCATTTAAGAGTTGTACACGTGGTCATGATTGTGAGTGAAGACGTTTATTTCTTTGGCCCTTTTTCTCAAATTCAGGTCATTCTAGTTCCAAGTTTGACCAGCCCTGAATGAAGGATATTTGGAAGAAGTGGAATTATGGGTTTAAAAATACAAAATAATTTTTGGATGCCTATTTTAGACATACAAGTGGGTTCCCGAGTGCTTGTAACGTTGAGGCATTCTTTGGCCCATTTCGATCAAATTCGTATCGTTTTAGGATTGATTATGGTTAACCCCGAATGAAGGTGATATTTGAAACGACAAATTATTCATTTGAAAATATGAAATCATATTTGGATACCCATTTGAGAGGTGTACACGTGTCCCGATTGCGGGAGAAGACGTGTAGTTCTTGGGCCCCTTTGTCTCAACTTCGGGTCATTTTAGGCCCAAGTTTGACCAATCTCAAACGAAGGCTATTTGGAAGAAGTGGAATTATGGGTTTAAAAAATAATAATAATAATTTGATACCCATTTGAGAGATATAGGTGGGTTCCCGAGCTCTTGCAAAGTTGAGGTATTATTTGGCCCATTTCGATCAAATTCATATCGTTTTAACGTTGATTCTAGTTAACCCTGAATGAAAGTGATTTTTGAAAAGAAAAAATCTTCATTTGCAAATATGAAATCATATTTGGATACCCATTTTGAGATTTATACACGTGGTATTTATTGTGAGTGAAGACGTGTAGTTCTTGGGCTACTTTGTCTCAGATTTGTGTCATTCTAGGCCCAAGTTTGACCAGCCTGGAACGAAGGGTATTTGGAAGAAGTTGAGATACATGTTGAAAAATATAAAATAATTTTTTGATACACATTTGAGAGATACAACTAATTTCCCGGTCGCTAGTAACATTGAGGCATTCTTTGGCTTATTTCGATCAAATTCGTATCATTTTAGGGTTGATTATGGTTAACCCCGAATGAAGGTGATTTTTGAAAAGCAAAATTATTCATTTGCAAATATTAAATCATATTTGGATACACATTTGAGAGTTGTGCACGTGGTCTTGATTGCGAGTGAAGACGTGTAGTTCTTGGGCCCCTTTTTCTCAACTTTGGGTCATTCTAGGCCCAAGTTTGACCAGCCCCGAATGAAGGCTATTTACAAGAAGTGGAATTTTTTTGATACCCATTTGAGAGATGCAAATGGGTTCCTGAGCACTTGTAACATTGAGACATTCTTTTGCCCATTTTGATCAAATTTGTATCGTTTTAGGGTCGATTATGGTTAACCACAAATGAGAAAATCCAAATTCTTCATTTGAAAATATGAAATTATATTTGGATACCCATTTTAGAGTTGTACACATGGTCCCAATTGCAAGTGAAGACATGTAGTTCTTGGGCCCTTTTTTTTTAAACTTGAGGTCATTCTAGGCCCAAGTTAAACCAGCCCCGAATGAAGGCTATTTACAAGAAGTGGAATTATGGGTTTAAAAATATAAAATTATTTTTTATACCCATATGAGAGATGCAAGTGGATTCTCGAGCACTCATAACGTTGAGGAATTTTTTGTCCCAATTCAATCAAATTCGTATCGTTTTAAGGTTGATTTTGGTTAACCCCGAATGAAAGTGATTTTTGAAAAGAAAAATTCTTCATTTGAAAATATGAAATCATATTTGGATACCCATTTGAGAGTTGTACACGTTGTTCCGATTGTGGGAGAAGACGTGTAGTTCTTGGGCCCCTTTTTCTCAAGTTTGACCAGCGCCGAATGAAGGCCATTTGGAAGAAGTGGAATTATGGGTTTAAAAATACAATATAATTTTTTGATAAACATTTGAGAGATGCAAGTGGGTTCCGAGCGCTCGTAACGTTGATACATTATTTTTCCCATTTTGATCAAATTCGTATCGTTTTAGGGTCAATTCTGGTTAACCCCAATTGAAGGTGTTTTTTGAAAAGAAAAATTCATCATTTGCAAATATGAAATCATATTTGGATACCCATTTGAGAGTTGTACACGTAGTCTTAATTGCGAGCGAAGACATGTATTTCTTGGGCCCCTTTTTCTCAACTTCGGGTCATTCTAGGCCCAAGTTTGACCAGCCTTAAAAGAAGGCTATATAGAAAAAGTGCAATTATCGGTTTGAAAATATAAAATATTTTTTTGATACCCATTTGAGAGATGCAAGTGGGTTCTCGTCCACTCGTAATGTTGAGGCATTCTTTGGCCCATTTCGATCAAATTCGTATCGTTTTAGGGTTGATTCTGGTTAACCCCGAATGAAGGTGATTTTTGAAAATTAAAATTCTTCATTTCCAAATATGAAATCATATTTGGATACCCATTTGAGAGTTGTACACGTGGTCTTGATTGCGAGCGAAGACGTGTAGTTCTTGGGCCCCTTTTTCTCAACTTCGGGTCATTCTAGGCCCAAGTTTTTGTCCAGCCCCAAATGAAGGTTATTTGGAAGAAGTGGAATTATGGGTGTAAAAATACAAAATAATTTTTGGATACTCATTTGCGACATACAAGTGGGTTCCCGAGCGCTCGTAACGTTGAGGCATTCTTTGGCCCATCCGATCAAATTCATATCGTTTTAGAGTTGATTCTAGTTAACCCCGAATGAAGTTGATTTTTGAAAAGACAATTTTTTCATTTACAAATATGAAATCATATTTGGATACCCATTTGAGAGTTGTAAACGTGGTCTCGATTGCGTGAGAAGACGTGTAGTTCTTGGGCCCCTTTTTATCAACTTCGAGACATTTGAGGCCCAAGTTTGACCAACCTTGAACAAAGGCTATTTTGAAGAAGTGGAATGATGGGTTTAAAAATACAAAATAATTTTTTGATACCCATTTGAGTGATATAGGTGGGTTCCCGAGCTTACGCAACATTGAGGCATTCTTTGGCCCATTTCGATCAAATTCGCATCGTTTTAGAGTTTATTATATAGTTAACCCTGAATGAAGGTGATTTTCGAAGAGAAAAAATTCTTCATTTGCAAATATGAAATCATATTTGGATACCCATTTGAGAGTTGTACAAGTGGTATTGATTCCGAGTGAAAACGTGTAGTTCTTGGGCCCTTTTTTTCTCAACTTTGGGTCATTTTAGACCCAAGTTTGACCATCCCCGAATGAAGGCTATTTTGAAGAAGTAGAATTATGGGTTTAAAAATATAAAATAATTTTTTGATACCCATTTGAGAGATGCAAGAGGGTTCCTGAGCACTCGTAACGTTGAGGCCCTCTTTGGCCCATTTCGATCAAATTTGTATCGTTTTAAGGTTGATTATGGTTAACCCGGAATGAAGGTAATTTTTAAAATGACAAATTCTTCATTTCCAAAGATGAAAACATATTTGCATACCAACTTGAGAGGAGTTGTACATGTGGTCCTGAATGCGGGAGAAGATGTATAGTTCTTGGGCCCCTTTCTCTCAACTTTGGGTCATTCTAGGCCCAAGTTTGACCAGCCTCGAACGAAGGCTATTTGGAAGAAGTGGAATTATGTGTTTCAAAATATAAAATAAGTTTTCGATACCCATTTGAGAGATATAGGTGGGTTGTCAAGATCTCGCGATGTTGAGGGATTCTTTGGCCCATTTTGATCAAATTCGTATCCTTTTAGGGTTGATTCTGGTTAACCCCGAATGAAGGTGATTTTTGAAAAGAAAAATTATTCATTTGCAAATATGAAATCATATTTGGATACCCATTTAAGAGTTGTACATGTGGTCGTGATTGTGAGTGAAGACATGTAGTTCTTGGGCCCTTTTTTTCAAATTCGGATCATTCTAGGCCCAAGTTTGACCAGCGTCGAATGAAGGTTATTTGGAAGAAGTGGAATTATGGGTTTAAAAATACAAAATACTTTTTTGATACCCATTTTAGACATACAAGTGGGTTCCCGAGCGCTCGTAATCTTGAGGCATTCTCTCGACCATTTCGATCAAATTCGTATCATTTTAGGATTGATTTTGGTTAACCCCGAATGAAGGTGATTTGAGAGTTGTACACGTGTCCCGATTGTGGGAGAAGACGTGTAGTTCTTGGGCCCCTTTGTCTCAACTTCAGGTCATTTTCGGCCCAAGTTTGACCAATCTTGAACGAAGGCTATTTGGAAGAAGTGGAATTATGGGTTTAAAAATAAAAAATATTTTTTTCATACCCATTCGAGAGATATAGGTGGGTTCCCGAACTCATGCAAAGTTGAGGTATTCTTTGGTCCATTTCGATCAAATTCGTATCATTCTAGGGTTGATTCTGGTTAACCCCGAATGAAGGTGATTTTTGAGAAGAAAATTTCTTCATTTTCAAATATGAAATCATTTTTGGATACCCATTTTGAGAGTTTTACACGTGGTATTTGTTGCGAGCGAAGACGTGTAGTTCTTGGGCTGCTTTGTCTCAGATTTGGGTCATTTTAGGCCCAAGTTTGACCAGCCTGGAATGAAGGGTATTTGGAAGAAGTTGAGTTATGGGTTTTAAAATATAAAATAATTTTTTGATACACATTTGAGAGATGCAAGTGAGTTCTCAAGTGCTCGTAACGTTGCAACATTCTTTGTCCCGTTTCGATCAAATTCGTATCGTTTTAGGGTTGATTATGGTTAATCTCGAATGAAGGTGATTTTTGAAAAGCAAAATTCTTCATTTGAAAATATTAAATCATATTTGGATACACATTTGAGAGTTGTTCACGTGGTTTTGATTGTGAGTGAAGACATGTAATTCTTGGGCCCTTTTTCTCAACTTCGGGTCATTCTAGGCCCAAGTTTTACCAGCTCTGAATGAAGCCTATTTGGAAGAAGTGTAATTATGGGTTTAAATATACAAAATAATTTTTTGATAACCATTTGAGAGAAGCAAGTAGGTTCCTGAGCGCTCATAATGTTGAGGTATTCTTTGGCCCATTTTGATTTTTGAAAAGTAAAATTATTCATTTCCAAAGATGAAATCATATTTGGATACAAATTTGAGAGTTGTACACGTGGTCTAGATTGCGGGAGAAGACGTGTAGTTCTTGGGCCCCTTTTTCTCAACTTCGGGTCATTCTAGGCCCAAGTTTGACCAACCACGAACGAAGGGTATTTGGAAGAAGTGGAATTATGGGTTTGAAAATATTAAATAATTTTTTGATACCCATTTGAAAGATATAGGTGTGTTCCCGAGCTCTCGCAACGTTGAGGCATTCTCTGGCTCATTTCGATCAAATTCGTAATTCTTTAGGGTTGATTATGGTTAACCCCAAGTGAAGGTGATTTTTTAAGAGAAAAATTATTCATTTGCAAATATGAAATCATATTTGGATACCCATTTTGAGAGTTGTATAGGTGGTCTTGATTGCGAGGGAAGACGTGTAGTTCTTGGGCCCCTTTTTCTCAACTTCGGGTAAGTTCAGGCCCAAGTTTGACCAGCCCCAATTGAAGGCTATTTGGAAGAAGTGGAATTATGGGTTTAAAAATACAAAATAAGTTTTTGATACCCATTTGAGATATACAAGTTGGTTCCCGAGCGCTTGTAACGTTGAGACATTCTTTGGCCCATTTCGATCAAATTCGTATCGTTTTAGTGTTGATTCTGGTTAACCCTGAAGGAAGGTGATTTTTGAAAAGACAAATTCTTCATTTGCAAATATGAAATCATGTTTGGATACCCATTTGAGAGTTGTACACATGGTCCCGATTGTGGGAGAAGACTTATATTTCTTGGGCCCCGTTTTCTAACCTCCGAGTCATTTCAGGCCCAAGTTTGACCATCAACTTCAGGTCTTTCTAGGACCTAGTTTGAACAGCCCCGAATGAAGGCTATTTAGAAGAAGTGGAAGTATGGGTTTAAAAATATAAAATAATTTTTTGATACCCATTTGAGAGATGCAAGTGGGTTCCCAAGTGCTCGTAACGTTGTGGCATTCTTTGGACCATTTCGATCAAATTCGTATCGTTTTAGGGTTGATTATGGTTAACCCCGAATGAAGGTGATTTTAGAATAGACAAATTCTTCATTTGCAAATATGAAATCATATTTGGATACCCATTTGAGAGTTGTACACGTGATCCCGATTGCGAGAGAAGATGTGTAGTTATTGGGCCCATTTTTCTCAACGTCGGGTCATTTTAGGCCCAAGATTGACCAACCTCGAACGAAGGCTATTTGGAAGAAGTGGAATTATGGGTTTAAAAATAAAAAATATTTTTTTTTATACCCATTTGAGAGATATTGGTGGGTTCCCAAGATCATGCAACGTTGAGGTATTCTTTGGCCCATTTCGATCAAATTTGTATCATTTTAGGGTTGATTCTTGTTAACCCCGAATGAAGGTGATTTTTGAAAAGCAAAATTCTTCATTTGCAAATCTGAAATCATATTTGGATACCCATTTTGAGAATTGTACACATGGTCTTTATTGTGAGCGAAGCCGTGTAGTTCTTGGGCCCCTTTTTCTCAGATTCGGGTCATTCTGGGCCCAAGTTTGACTAGCCTGGAATGAAGGGTATTTGGAAGAAGTTGAATTATGGGTTTAAAAATATAAGATATTTTTTTGATACACATTTGAGAGATGCAAGTGAGTTCCTGTGAACTCGTAACGTTGAGGCATTCTTTGTGCTATTTCAATCAAATTCATATCGTTTTAGGGTTGATTCTGGTTAATCCCGAATGAGGGTGATTTTTGAAAAGCAAAATTATTCAATTGCAAATATAAAATCATATTTGGATACCCATTTGAGATTTGTGCACATGGTCTTGATTGCGAGCGAAGATGTTTAGTTCTTGGGCCCCTTTTTTCTCAACTTCGGGTCATTCTAGGCCCAAGTTTGACCAGCTTGGAACGAAGGGTATTTGGAAGACTTTGAATTATGGGTTTAAAAATAAAAAATAATTTTTTGATATCCATTTGAGAGATATAGGTGGGTTCCCGAGCTCTCGCAACGTTGAGGAATTCTTTGGCCCATTTCGATCAAATTCATATCGTTTTAAGGTTGATTCTAGTTAACCCCGGATGAAGGTTATTTTTGAAAAGACAAATTGTTCGTTTGCAAATATGAAATCACATTTGGATACCCATTTGAGAGTTGTACATGTGGTCCCAATTGCGGGAGAAGACGTGTAGTTCTTGAGCCCCTTTTTCTCAACTTCGGGTCATTCTAGGCCCAGGTTTTACCAGCTCCGAATGAAGCCTATTTGGAAGAAGTGGAATTATGGGTTTAAAAATACAAAATAATTTTTTGATAACCATTTGAGAGATGCAAGTGGGTTCCCGAGCGCTCGTAACGTTGAGGTATTCTTTGACCCATTTCATATTTGGATACAGATTTGAGAGTTGTACACGTGGTCCGGATTGTGGGACAAGACGTGTAGTTCTTGGGCCCCTTTTTCTCAACTTCGGGTCATTCTAGGCCCAAGTTTGAGAAACCACGAACGAAGGGTATTTGGGAGAAGTGGAATTAAGGGTTTAAAAATACAAAATAATTTTTTGATACCTATTTTAAAGATATAGGTGTGTTCCCGAGCTCTCGCAATGTTGAGGCATTCTTTGGCTTATTTCGATCAAATTCATATCGCTTTAGGGTTGATTATGGTTAACCCCAAATGAAGGTGATTTTTTAAAAGAAAAATTCTTCATTTGCAAATATGAAATTATATTTGGATACCAATTTGAGAGTTGTGCACATGGTCTTGATTGTGAGTGAAGACGTTTAGTTCTTGGGGCCCTTTTTTCTCAACTTCGGGTCATTCTAGGCCCAAGCTTGACCAGCCTGGAACGAAGGGTATTTGGAAGACTTTGAATTATGGGTTTAAAAATAAAAAATAATTTTTTGATATCCATTCTAGAGATATAGGTGGGTTCCCGAGCTCTCGCATCGTTGAGGGATTCTTTGGCCCATTTCGATCAAATTCGTATCGTTTTAGGGTTGATTCTGGTTAACCACGAATGAAGGTTATTTTTGAAAAGACAAATTCTTCATTTGCAAATATGAAATCACATTTTGGATACCCATTTGAGAATTGTATACGTGGTCCCGATTGCGGGAGAAGACGTGTAGTTCTTGGGCCCCTTTTTCTCAACTTCGGGTCATTCTAGGCCCAGGTTTTACCAGCTCCGAATGAAGCCTATTTGAAAGAAGTGGAATTATGGGTTTAAAAATACAAAACAATTTTTTGATAATCATTTGAGAGATGCAAGTGGGTTCCCGAGCGCTCGTAATGTTGAGGTATTCTTTGGCCCATTTCGATTTCTGAAAAGCAAAATTATTCATTTCCAAAGATGAAATCATATTTGGATACACATTTTAGAGTTGTACACATGGTTTGGATTGCGGGAAAAGACATGTAGTTCTTGGGCCCCTTTTTCTCAACTTCGGGTCATTCTAGGCCCAAGTTTGACCAACCACGAACGAAGGGTATTTGGAAGAAGTGGAATTATGGGTTTAAAAATATAAAATAATTTTTTGATACCCATTTGAAAGATATAGGTGTGTTCCCGAGCTATTGCAATGTTGAGGCATTCTTTGGCTCATTTCGATCAAATTCAGATCGCTTTAGGGTTGATTATGGTTAATCCCAAATGAAGGTGATTTTTGAAAAGCAAAATTCTTCATTTGAAAATATTAAATCATATTTGGATACACATTTGAGAGTTGTACACGTGGTTTTGATTGCGAGTGAACACGTGTAATTCTTGAGCCTTTTTTCTCAACTTCGGATCATTCTAGGCCCAAGTTTGGCCAGCTCCGAATGAAGGCTATTTGGAAGAAGTGGAATTATGAGTTTAAAAATACAAAATATTTTTTTGATAACCATTTGAGAGATGCAAGTGGGTTCACGAGCGCTTGTAACGTTGAGGTATTCTTTGGCCCATTTTGATTTCTGAAAAGTAAAATTAATCATTTCCAAAGATGAAATCATATTTGGATACACATTTGAGAGTTGTACACGTGGTCCAGATTGCGGGAGAAGACGTGTAGTTCTTGGGCCCCATTTTCTCAACTTCGGGTCATTCTAGGCCCAAGTTTGACCAACCATGAACGAAGGGTATTTGGAAGAATTTGAATTATGGGTTTAAAAATATAAAATATTTTTTTGATACACATTTGAGAGATGCAAGTGAGTTCCTGAGCGCTCGTAACATTGAGACATTCTTTGGCCTACTTCGACCAAATTCGTATCGTTTTAGGGTTGATTCTGGTTAATCCTGATTGAGGGTGATTTTTGAAAAGCAAAATTATTCATTTGCAAATATGAAATCATATTTGGATACCCATTTGAGAGTTGTGCACATGGTCTTGATTGCGAGCGAAGATGTTTAGTTCTTGGGCCCCTTTTTTCTCAACTTCGGGTCATTCTAGGCCCAAGCTTGACCAACCTGGAACGAAGGGTATTTGGAAGAATTTGAATTAAGGGTTCAAAAATAAAAAATAATTTTTTGATATCCGTTTGAGAGATATAGGTGGGTTCCCGAGCTCTCGCAATGTTGAGGGATTCTTTGGCCCATTTCGATCAAATTCGTATCGTTTTAGGGTTGACTCTGGTTAACCCCGAATGAAGGTTATTTTTGAAAAGACAAATTCTTCATTTGCAAATATGAAATCACATTTGGATACCCATTTGAGAGTTGTACACGTGGTCCCGATTGCGGGAGAAGACATGTAGATCTTGGGCCCCTTTTTCTCAACTTCGGGTCATTCTAGGCCCAGGTTTTACCAGCTTCGAATGAAGCATGTTTGGAAGAAGTGGAATTATGGATTTAAAAATACAAAATAATTTTTTGATAACCATTTGAGAGATGCAAGTGGGTACCCAAGCGCCCGTAACGTTGAAGTATTCTTTGGCCCATTTCGATTTCTGAAAAGTAAAATTATTCATTTCCAAATATGAAATCATATTTTGATACACATTTGAGAGTTGTACACGTGGTCCGGAATGCGGGAGAAGACGTGTAGTTCTTGGGCCCCTTTTTCTCAACTTTGGGTCATTCTAGGCCCAAGTTTGACCAACCACGAATGAAGGGTATTTGGAAGAAGTGAAATTATCGGTTTAAAAATATAAAATAATTTTTTGATACCCATTTGAAAGATATAGGTGTGTTCCCGAGCTCTCGCAACGTTGAGGCATTCTTTGGCTCATTTCGATCAAATTCGTATCGCTTTAGGGTTGATTATGGTTAACCTCAAATGAAGGTGATTTTTTAAAAGAAAAATTCTTCATTTGCAAATATGAAATCATATTTGGATACCCATTTTGAGAGTTGTACACGTGATCTTGATTGCGAGTGAAGATGTGTAGTTCTTGGGCCCCTTTTTCTTAACTTCAGATCAGTTCAGGCCCAAGTTTGATCAGCCCCGAATGAAAGCTATTTTGAAGAAGTGGAATTATGGGTTTAAAAATACAAAATAAGTTTTTGATACCCATTTGAGATATACAAGTTGGTTCACGAGCACTCGTAACGTTGAGACATTCTTTGGCCCATTTCAATCAAATTCATATCATTTTAGTGTTGATTCTGGTTAACCCCGAATGAAGGTGATTTTTGAAAAGACAAATTCTTCATTTGCAAATATGAAATCATGTTTGGATACCCATTTCAAAGTTGTACATGCGGTCCCAATTGTGGGAGAAGACGTGTAGTTCTTGGGCCCCGTTTTCTAACCTTCGGGTCATTTCAGGCCCAAGTTTTACCATCCTCGAACTAAGGCTATTTGGAAGAAGTGGAATTATGGGTTTAAAAATACAAAATAATTTTATGATACCCATTTGAGAGATATAGGTGGGTTCCCGAGTTCACGCAATGTTGAGGCATTCTTTGGCCCATTTCGATCAAATTCGTATCGTTTTAGGGTTGATTCTGGTTAACCTCGAATGAAGGTGATTTTTGAAAAGCAAAATTGTTCATTTGCAAATATGAAATCATATTTGGATACCCTTTTGAGAGTTGTACACGTGGTCCTAATTGCGAGCGAAAACGTGTAGTTATTGGGCCCCTTTTTCTCAACTTCGGTTAATTCTAGGCCCAAGTTTGACCAGCCCTGGATGAAGGTTATTTATAAAAAGTTGAATTAGGGGGTTAAAAATATAAAATATTTTTTTGATAACCATTTGAGAGATGCAAGTGGGTTCACGAGCACTCGTAACGTTGAGGCATTCTTTGGCGCATTTCGATCAAATTTGTATCGTTTTACGGATGATTATGGTTAACCCCGAATGAAGGTAATTTTTTAAAAGACAAATTCTTCATTTCCAAAGATGAAATCATATTTGGATACCAATTTGAGAGTTGTTCACGTGATCCCGATTTCAAGAGAATACATATAGCTCTTAGGCCATTTTTTCTCAACTTCGGGTCATTCTAGGCCCAAGTTTGACCAGCCTCAAACGAAGGCTATTTGGAAGAACTAGAGTTATGGGTTTAAAAATATAAAATAAGTTTTTGATACCCATTTGACAGATATAGGTGGTTTCCCGACATTTCGCAATGTTGAGGCATTCTTTGGCCCATTTTGATCAAATTCGTACCCTTTTAGGGTTGACTCTGGTTAACTCTGAATGAATGGGATTTTTGAAAAGAAAAATTCTTCATTTGCAAATATGAAATCATATTTGGATACCCATTTGAGAGTTGTACATGTGGTCTTCATTGTGAGTGAAGACTTGTAGTTATTGGGCCCTTTTTCTCAACTTCGGGTCATTATAGGCCCAAGTTTTACCAGCTCTGAATGAAGGCTATTTGGAAGAATTGGAATTATGGGTTTAAAAATACAAAATATTTTTTTGATTTCCATTTGAGAGATGCAACTGGGTTCCTGAGCGGTCGTAAGGTTGAGGCATTCTTTTTCCCATTTCGATCAAATTCATATCGTTTTAGGGTCGATTCTTGTTAGCCCCGAATAAATGTGATTTTTGAAAAGAAAAATTCTTTATTTGCAAATATTAAATCATATTTGGATACACATTTGAGAGTTGTACACGTGGTCCTGATTGCGAGCAAAGACGTGTAGTTCTTGGGTCCCTTTTTCTCAACTTCGGGTCGTTCTAGGACCAAGTTTGACCAGCCCCGAATGAAGGCTAATTAGAAGAAGTGGAAGTATGGGTTTAAAAATATAAAATAATTTTTTGATACCCATTTGAGAGATGCAAGTGGGTTCCTGAGTGCTAATAACACTAAGGCATTCTTTGGCCCATTTAGATCAAATTCGTATTGTTTTAGGGTTGATTCTGGTTAACCCCGAATGAAGGTGTTTTTTGAAAATCAAAATTTTTCATTTGCAAATATGAAATCATATTTGGATACCCATTTGAGAGTTGTACATGTGGTCTTTATTGCAAGCGAAGACGTGTAGTTCTTGGAGCCATTTTTCTCAACTTCGGGTCACTCTAGACCCAAGTTTGACCAGCCCCGAATGAAGGCTATTTGGAAGAAGTGGAATCATGGGTTTAAAAATACAAAATAATTTTTTGATACCCATTTGAGACATACAAGTGGATTCCCGAGCTCTCGTAACATTGAGGCATTCTTTGGCCCATTTCGATCAAATCCGTATAGTTTTAGGATTGATTATGGTTAACCCCAAATGAAGTTGATTTTTGAAACGACAAATTCTTCATTTGCAAATATGAAATCATATCTGGATACCCATTTGAGAGTTGTACTCATGGTCCCGATTGCGGGAGAAGACGTGTAGTTCTTGGGCCCATTTTTCTTAACTTCGAGTCATTTTAGGCCCAAGTTTGACCAACCTCGAATGAAGGCTATTTGGAAGAAGTGGAATTATGGGTTTAAAAATACAAAATATTTTTTTGATTTCCATTTGAGAGGTGCAACTGGGTTCCCGAGCTCTCATAAGGTTGAGGCATTCTTTTTCCCATTTCAATCAAATTCATATCGTATTAGGGTCGATTTTTGTTAGCCCCGAATAAATGTGATTTTTGAAAAGAAAAATTATTTATTTGCAAATATTAAATCATATTTGGATACACATTTGAGAGTTGTACACGTGGTCCCGATTGGGAGCAAAGACGTGTAGTTCTTGGGTCCCTTTTTCTCAACTTCGGGTCGTTCTAGGACCAAGGTTGACCAGCCTCGAATGAAGGCTAATTAGAAGAAGTGGAAGTATGGGTTTAAAAATATAAAATAATTTTTTGATACCCATTTGAGAGATGCAAGTGGGTTTTTGAGTGATCATAACACTGAGGCATTCTTTGGCCCATTTAGATCAAATTCGTATTGTTTTAGGGTTGATTCTGGTTAACCCCGAATGAAG
>JASDQU010438712.1:55341-68047 GCA_032191745.1 Picea mariana
GAACGAAGGCTATTTGGAAGAAGTGGAATTATGGGTTTAAAAATATAAAATAACTTTTTGATACCCATTTGAGAGATGCAAGTGGGTTCCCCAATGCTTGTAACATTGAAGAATTCTTTGGGCAATTTCGATTAAATTCGTATCGTTTTAGGGTCGATTTTGGATAACCCCGAATGAAGGTGATTTTTGAAAAGAAAAATTATTCATTTGCAAGTATGAAATCATGTTTGGATACCCATTTTAGAGTTGTACACTTCATCTTCATCGCGAGCGAAGATGTGTAGTTCTTGAGCCCCTTTTTCTCAACTTCGGGTCATTCTAGGCCCAAGTTTGACCGACCCCGAATGAATTTAGAAGAAGTGGAATTATGGCTTTAAAAACATAAAATAATTTTTTGATACCCATTTGAGAGATGCAAGTGGGTTCCTGAGCGCTCGTAACATTGAGGCATTCTTTGGCCCATTTTGATCAAATTCGTATCGTTTTAGGGTCGATTATGGTTAACCCCGAATGATTGCGATTTTTGAAAAGAAAAATTCTTCATTTGCAAATATGAAATCATATTTGGATACCCAGTTTAGAGTTGTACACGTGGTCTTGATTGCAAGCGAAGAAGTGTATATCTTGGGTCCCTTTTTCTCAACTTTGGGTCATTCTAGGCCCAAGTTTGACCAGCCCCGAATGAAGGCTATTTGGAAGAAGTGGAATTATGGGTTTAAAAACACAAAATAATTTTAGAGATGCAAGCGGGTTCCTGAGCGCTCATAACATGAGGCCTTTTTTGGCCCATTTCGATCAAATTCGTATCGTCGTAGGGTCAATTCTGGTTAACCCCGAATGAAGGTGATTTTTGAAAAGAAATATTATTCATTTACAAATATGAAATTATATTTGGATATCCATTTGAGAGTTGTACATGTGGTCCTAATTGCGAGCAAAGAGATGTAGTTCTTGGGGCCCTTTTTCTCAACTTCGGGTCATTTTAGGCCCAAGTTTGACCAGCCTCGAACGAAGGTTATTTGGAAGAAATGGAATTATGGGTTTAAAAATATAAAAAAAATTATTGATACCCATTTGAGAGATATATGTGGGTTCTCGAACTCTCACAACGTTGAGGCATTCTTTGGCCATTTCGATCAAATTAGTATAGTTTTATCGTTGATTCTGGTTAACCCCGAATGAAGGTGATTTTTGAAAAGACAAATTCTTCATTTCCAGATATGAAATCATATTTGGATACCCATTTGAGATTTGTACACACGGTCCCGATTGTGAGAGAAGACGTGTTGTTCTTGGCCCCCTTTTGCTCAACTTCGGGTCATTCTAGGCCAAGTTTGACTAACCTCGATTGAAGGCTATTTAGAAGAAGTTGAATTATGGGTTTAAAATATAAATTAATTTTTTGATACCCATTTGAGAGATGCAGGAGGGTTCCCGAGCACTCGTAATGTGAGGCCTTCTTTGCCCCATTTCAATAAAATTCGTATCATTTTAGGGTTGATTCTGGTTAACCCCTATTGAAGGTGATTTTTGAAAAGTAAAATTCTCCATTTGCAAATATGAAATCATATTTGGATACCTATTTGAGAGATGTACACGTGGTCTTGATTGTGAGCGAAGGCGTGTAGTTCTTGGGCACTTTTTTCTCAACTTCGGGTTATTCTACGCCCAAGTTTGACCGACCCCGAGTGAAGGCTATTTGGAAAAAGTGGAAATATGGGTTTAAAAGTAAAAAAAAAATTGATACCCATTTGAGAAATGCAAGTGGGTTCCCGAGCGCTCGTAACGTTGAGGCATTCTTTTGCCCATTTCGATTAAATTTGTATCATTTTAGGTTTGATTCTGGTTAACCTTGAATGAAGGTGAATTTTGAAAAGAAAAATTCTTAATTTACAAAGATGAAATCATATTTGGATATCCATTTGAGAGTTGTACACGTTGTCCCGATTGCAGAAGAAGACATGTAGTTCTTGGGCCCCTTTTTCTCAACTTCGGGTCATTATAGGCCCAAGTTTGACCAACCTCGAACGAAGTCTATTTGAAAGAAGTGGAATTATGGGTATAAAAATATATAATAATTTTTTATACCCATTTGAGAGATATAGGTGGGTTCCCGAGCTCTCGCAACGTTGAGGCATTCTTTGGCCCATTTCGATCAAATTCGTATCGTTTTAGGGTTGATTCTGGTTAACCCTGAATGAAGGTGATTTTTGAAAAGAAAAATTATTTATTTGCAAATATGAAATCATATTTGGATACCCATTTGAGAGTTGTACACGTGGTGTTGATTGCGAGCGAAGACGTGTAGTTCTTGGGCCCTTTTTTCTCAACTTCGGGTCATTCTAGGCCCAAGTTTGACCGACCTCGAGTGAAGGCTATTGTGAAAAACTGGAATTATGGGTTTAAAAATACAAAATAATTTTTTGATACCCATTTGAGAGATGCAAGTGGGTTCCCGAGCGCTCGTAACGTTGAGGCATTCTTTTTCCCATTTTGATTAAATTCATATCGTTTTAGGGTCGATTCTGGTTAACCCTGAATGAAGGTGATTTTTGAAAATACAAAATTTTCATTTACAAAGATGAAATCATATTTGGATACCCATTTGAGAGTTGTACATGTGGTCCTAATTGTGAAAGAAGATGTGTAGTTCTTGGGCCCTTTTTTCACAACTTTGGGTCATTCTAGGCCTAATTTTGACCAGCCTCAAACGAAGATTATTTGGAAGAAATGGAATGATGGGTTTAAAAATCTAAAATAATTTTTTGATACCCATCTGAGAGATATAGGTGGGTTCTCGAACTCTCGCAACGTTGCGGAATTCTTTGGCCCATTTCGATCAAATTCGTATCGTTTTAGGGTTGATTCTGGTTAACCCAGCATAAAGGTTATTTTTGAAAATATAAATTCTTCATTTCTATATATGAAATCAAGAGAAGACGTGTAGTTCTTGGTCATTCTAGGCCAAGTTTGACCAACCCAGAATGAAGGCTATTTAGAAGAAGTGGAATTATGGGTTTAAAAATATAAAATAATTTTTTGATACCCATTTGAGAGATGGAAATGGGTTCACGAGCACTTATAACGTTGAGCCATTCTTTGGCCCATTTCGATCAAATTCATATCGTTTTAGGGTTGATTCTAGTTAACCCTGAATGAAGGTGATTTCTGAAAAGACAAATTCTTCATTTGGAAGTATGGAATCACATTTGGATACCCATTTGAGAGTTGTACACGTGGTCCTGATTGCGGGAGAAGACGTGTAGTTCTTGGGCCCCTTTTTCTCAACTCGGGTCATTCTAGGCCCAAGTTTGACAAGCCTCGAACGAAGGCTATTTGGAACAAAAGGAATATTTTTTATTTTTATTTTGCTAGTTTTATTGTGACCTGTGGGACTAGCCTGTGGCTTGAGAAACCGTGACTCAGGGGAATCTAAGCTGTTAAAATCAATCAGGGATCGCACCTGGCCTCAGCCACACCAACCCTTAACATGGCTGTATTTTTTGTCCCCACGGGTTTTGATCTGGTGACTTTAACATCACGGAGTGCCTTAACAGGACACTTCGTCACCGACTGTCCTACACCTCGAGGACTGGGAGAAGTGGAATTATGGGTTTAAAAATATAAAATAATTTTTTGATACCGATTTGAGAGATATAGGTGGGTTCCCGAGCTCTCGCAACGTTGAGGCATTCTTTGTCCCATTTCGATCAAATTCATATCGTTTTCGGGTTGATTCTGGTTAAACCTGAATGAAGATGATTTTTGAAAAGAAAAATTATTCATTTGCAAATATGAAATCATGTTTGGATACCCATATGAGATTTGTACACATGGTCTTGATCACGAGCGAAGACGTGTAGTTCTTGGGCCCCTTTTTCTCAACTTCAAGTCATTCTAGGCCCAAGTTTGACCAGCCCTGAATGAAGGCTATTTGGAAGAAGTGGAAGTATGTGTTTAAAAATACAAAATAATTTTTTGATACCCATTTGAGAGATGCAAGTAGGTTATTGAGCGCTCGTAACGTTGAGACATTCTTTTGCCCATTTCGATCAAATTCATATTGTTTTAGGGTCGATTCAAGTTAACCCCGAATGAGAAAATCAAAATTCTTCAATTGAAAATATGAAATCATATTTGGATACCCATTTTAGAGTTGTACACATGGTCCCGATTGCAAGCGAAGACGTGTAGTTCTTGGGCCCCTTTTTCTCAACTTGGGGTCATTCTAGGCCCAAGTTAAACCAGCCCCAAATGAAGGCTATTTACAAGAAGTGGAATTATGGGTTTAAAAATATAAAATAATTTTTTGATACCCGTATGAGAGATGAAAGTGGATTCTCAAGCGCTCGTAACGTTGAGGCATTTTTTGGTCCAATTCGATCAAATTCGTATCGTTTTAAGGTTGATTCTAGTTAACCTCGAATGAAAGTGATTTTTGAAAACCAAAATTCTTCATTTGCAAATATGAAATCATATTTTGATACCCATTTGAGAGTTGTACACATGGTATTGATTGTGAGTGAATACGTGTAGTTCTTGGTCCCCTTTTTCTCAACTTCGGGTCATTCTAGGCCCAAGTTTGACCAGCCCCAAATGAAGGCTATTTGGAAGAAGTGGAATTATGGATTTAAAAATATAAAATAATTTTTTTATACCCATTTGGGAGATTCAAGTGGGTTCCCGAGCGCTCGTAAAGTTGAGGCATTCTTTGGCCCATTTCGATCAAATTCGTATCGTTTTAGGGTTGATTATGGTTAACCCTGAATGAAGGTGATTTTTGAAAAGACAAATTCTTCATTTCCAAAGATGACATCATATTTGGATACCCATTTGAGAGTTGTACACGTGGTCCTGATTGTGGGAGAAGATGTGTAGTTCTTCGACCCCTTTTTCTCAAGTTCGTGTCATTATAGGCCCAAGTTTGACCAATGTCGAATGAAGGCTATTTGGAAGAAGTGGAATTATGGGTTTAAAAATACAATATAATTTTTTTATACCCATTTGAGAGATGCAAGTGGGTTCTCGAGCGCTCGTAACGTTGATACATTATTTTTCCCATTTCGATCAAATTC
Source organism: Picea mariana (assembly GCA_032191745.1). Lineage (NCBI taxonomy): Eukaryota > Viridiplantae > Streptophyta > Pinopsida > Pinales > Pinaceae > Picea > Picea mariana. Next base: position 60,417 of record JASDQU010438712.1, read on the forward strand.
GTATCGTTTTAGGGTCGATTTTGGTTAACCCCGAATGAGGGTGATTTTTGAAACGAAAAATTCTTCATTTGCAAATATGAAATCATATTTGGATACCCATTTGATAGTTGTACATGTGGTCCTAATTGCAAGCGAAGACGTGTAGTTCTTGGGTCCATTTCTCTCAACTTCGGGTCATTCTAGGCCTAAGTTTGACCAGCCTTAAATGAAGGCTATTTAGAAAAAGTGCAATTATGGGTTTAAAAATATAAAAAAAAAAATTGATACCCATTTGAAAGATGCAAGTGGGTTCCCATGTGCTCGTAACGTTGAGGCATTCTTTGGCCCATTTCGATCAAATTCGTATCGTTTTAGGGTTGATTCTGGTTAACCCCGAATGAAGGTGACTTTTGAAAAGCGAATTTCTTCATTTGCAAATATGAAATCATATTTGGATACCCATTTGAGAGTTGTACACGTGATCTTGATTGCGAGCGAAGACATGTAGTGCTTGGGCCCCTTTTTCTCAACTTCGTGTCATTCTAGGCCCAAGTTTGACTAGCCTGGAACGAAGGTTATTTGGAAGAAATTGAATTATGGGTTTAAAAATATAAAAAAAAAAAATTGATACCCATTTGAGAGATATAGGTGGGTTCTCGAGCTCTCACAATGTAGCGGCATTCTTTGGCCCATTTCGATCAAATTCATATCGTTTTAGGGTTGATTATGGCTAACCCCAAATGAAGGTGATTTTTAAAAAGAAAAATTCTTCATCTGCAAATATGAAATCATATTTGGATACCCAATTGAGAGTTGTACACATGGTCCTAATTGTGAGCGAAGATGTGTAGTTCTTGGGCCACTTTTTCTCAAGTTCGTATCATTCCAGGCCCAAGTTTGACCAGCCTCGAATGAAGGCTATTTGGAAGAATTGCAATTATGGGTTTAAAAATACAAAATAATTTTTTGATAGCCATTTGAGACATACAAGTGGTTTCCCGAGCGCTCATAACGTTGAGGCATTCTTTGGCCCGTTTCAATCAAAACCATATTGTTTTAGGGTTGATTATGTTTAACTCCGAATGAAGGTAATTTTTGAAAAGACAAATTCTTCATTTCCAAAGATGAAATCATATTTGGATACCAATTTGAGAGTTGTACATGATGTCCCGATTGCGGGAGAAGATGTATAGTTCTTCGGCCCCTTTTTCTCAACTTTGTGTCATTCTAGGCCCAAGTTTGACAAGCCTCGAACGTACGCTATTTGGAAGAACTAAAATTATGGGTTTAAAAATATAAAATTAGTTTTTGATACCCATTTGAGAGATATAGGTGGGTTCCCAAGACCTCGCAATGTTGAGGCATTCTTTGGCCCATTTCGATCAAATTCATATCCTTTTAGTATTGATTCTGGTTAACCCCGAAGGAAGGTGATTTTTTAAAAGAAAAATTCTTCATTTGCAAATATGAAATCATATTTCGATACCCATTTGAGAGTTGTACACGTGGTCTTGATTGCGAGTGAAGGCATATAGTTCTTCGGACCTTTTTCTCAACTTCGGGTCATTCTAATCCCAAGTTTGACCAGCCTCGAACGAAGGCTATTTGGAAGAAGTGAAATTATGGGTTTAAAAATATAAAATAAGTTTTCGATACCCATTTGAGAGATACAGGTGGGTTCTATAGATCTCACAATGTTGAAGGCTTCTTTGGCCCATATCAATCAAATTTGTATCCTTTTAGGGTTAATTATGGTTAACCCCAAATGAAGGTGATTTTTGAAAAGAAAAATTATTCATTTGCAAATATGAAATTATATTTGGATACCCATTTAAGAGTTGTACACATGGTCGTGATTGTGAGTGAAGACGTGTAGTTCTTGAGCCATTTTTCTCAAATTCAGGTCATTCTAGTCCCAACTTTGACCAGCCCCGAATGAAGGATATTTGGAAGAAGTGAAATTATGGGTTTAAAAATACAAAATATTTTTTTGATACCCATTTTAGACATACAAGTGGGTTCCCAAGCGCTCGTAACGTTGAGGCATTCTTTGTCCCATTTCGATCAAATTCATATCGTTTTAGGATTGATTTTGGTTAACCCCGAATGAAGGTGAAATTTGAAACGACAAATTCTTCATTTGCAAATTTGAAATGATATTTGGATACCCATTTGAGGGTTGTACACGTGGCTCGATTGTGGAACAAGACGTGTAGTTCTTGGACCCCTTTGTCTCAACTTCGGGTCATTTTAGGCCCAAGTTTGACCAATCTCGAACGAAGGTTATTTGGAAGAAGTGGAATTATGGGTTTAAAAAATAAAATAAAAAAAATTGATACCCATTTGAGAGATATAGGTGGGTTAACCCTGAATGAAGGTGATTTTTGAAAAGAAAAATTCTTCATTTGCAAATATGAAATCATATTTGGAAACCCATTTTGAGAGTTGTACACATGGTATTTATTGCGAGCGAAGACGTGTAGTTCTTGGGTTGCGTTGTCTCAGATTTGGGTCATTCTAGGCCCAAGTTTGACCAGCCTGGAACGAAGGGTATTTGGAAGAAGTTGAGTTACGGGATTAAAAATATAAAATAATTTTTTGATAAACATTTGAGAGATGCAACTAAGTTCCCGGTCGCTAGTAACGTTGAGGCATTCTTTGGCCCATTTCGATCAAATTCGTATCGTTTTAGGGTTGATTCTGGTTAACCCCAAATGAAGGTGATTTTTGAAAAGCAAAATTATTCATTTGCAAATATTAAATTATATTTGGATACACATTTGAGAGTTGTACACGTGGTCTTGATTGCGAGTGAAGACATGTAGTTCTTGGGCCCCTTTTTCTCAACTTCGGGTCATTCTAGGCCCAAGTTTGACCAGCCCCGAATGAAGGCTATTTGGAAGAAGTGGAATTATGGGTTTAAAAATACAAAATAATTTTTTGATACCCATTTGAGAGATGCAAGTTGGTTCCTGAGTGCTCGTAACGTTGAGACATTCTTTTTCCCATTTCGATCAAATTCGTATCGTTTTAGGGTTGATTCTAGTTAACCCCGAATGAAGGTGATTTTTGAAAATCCAAATTCTTCATTTGAAAATATGAAATCATATTTGGATACCCATTTTAGAGTTGTACACATGGTCCCAATTGCAAGCGAAGACGTGTACTTCTTGGGCCCTTTTTTCTAAACTTGCGGTCATTCTAGGCCCAAGTTAAACCAGCCCCGAATGAAGGCTATTTACAAGAAGTGGAATTATGGGTGTAAAAATATAATATAATTTTTTGATACCCATATGACAGATGCAAGTGGATTCTTGAGCGCTCGTAATGTTGAGGCATTTTTTGGCCCAATTCGATCAAATTCGTATCGTTTTAAGGTTGATTCTGGTTAACCCTGAATGAAAGTGATTTTTGAAAAGAAAAATTCTTCATTTGCAAATATGAAATCATATTTGGATACCCATTTGAGAGTTGTACACATGGTCCCGATTGTGGGAGAAGACGTGTAGTTCTTGGGCCCTTTTTTCTCAAGTTTGACCAGCACCGAATGAAGGCCATTTGGAAGAAGTGGAATTATGGGTTTAAAAATACAATATAATTTTTTGATACCCATTTGAGAGATGCAAGTGGGTTCCCGAGCGCTTGTAATGTTGATACATTATTTTTCCCATTTTGAACAAATTCGTATCGTTTTAGGGTCGATTCTGGTTAACCCCAAATGAAGGTGATTTTTGAAAAGTAAAATTATTCATTTGCAAATATGAAATCATATTTGTATACCCATTTGAGATTTGTACACGTGGTCCTAATTGCGAGCAAAGACGTGTAGTTCTTGGGCGCCTTTTTCTCAACTTCGGGTCATTCTAGGCCCAAATTTGACCAACCTTAAATGAAGGTTATTTAGAAAAAGTGCAATTATGGGTCTAAAAATATAAAATATTTTTTGATACCCATTTGAGAGATGCAAGTGGGTTCCTGTGCACTCGTAACGTTGAGACATTCTTTGGCCCATTTCGATCAAATTCGTATCGTTTTAGGGTTGATTTTGGTTAACCCCGAATGAAGGTGATTTTTGAAAAGCAAATTTCTTCATTTGCAAATATGAAATCATATTTCGATACCCGTTTGAGAGTTGTACATGTGGTTTTGATTGCGAGCGAAGACGTGTAGTTCTTAGGCCCCTTTTTCTCAACTTCGGGTCATTTTAGGCCCAAATTTGTGTCCAGCCCCAAATGAAGGCTATTTGGAAGAAGTGGAATTATGGGTTTTAAAATACAAAATAATTTTTGGATAGCCATTTGAGATATACAAGTGGGTTCCCGAGCGCTCATAACATTGAGACATTCTTTGGCCCATTTCGATCAAATTCATATGGTTTTAGGGTTAATTTTGGTTAACCCCTAATGAAGGTGATTTTTAAATATTAAAATTCTTCATTTGCAAATGTGATATCATATTTGGATACCCATTTGAGAGTTATACACGTGTTCTTGATTGCGAGCGAAGACGTGTAGTTCTTGGGCCCCTTTTTCTCAAGTTCGGGTCATTCTAGGCCCAAGTTTTTGTCTAGCCCCGAATGAAGGCTATTTGGAAGAAGTGGAATTATGGGTTTAAAAATACAAAATAATTTTTTGATACCCATTTGAGAGATGCAAGTGGTTTTCCAAGCGCTCGTAACGTTGAGGCACTCTTTTTTCCATTTGATCAAATTCATATCATTTTAGGGTTGATTCTTGGACCCCTTTTTCTCAACTTCGAGTCATTTTAGAACCAAGTTTGACCAACCTTGAACGAAGGCTATTTTGAAGAAGTGGAATGATGGGTTTAAAAGTACAAAATAATTTTTTGATACCCATTTGAGAGATATAGGTGGGTTCACGAGCTCACGCAACGTTGTGGCATTCTTTGGCCCATTTCAATCAAATTCGTATGATTTTAGGGTTGATTATAGTTAACCCCGAATGAAGGTGATTTTTGAAAAGAAAAAATTCTTCATTTGCAAATATGAAATCATATTTGGATACCCATTTCAGAGTTGTACAAGTGGTATTGATTCCGAGCGAAGACGTGTAGTTCTTGCACCCCTTTTTCTCAACTTCGGGTCGTTTTAGGCCCAAGTTTGACCATCTCCGAATGAAGGCTATTTTGAAGAAGTAGAATTATAGGTTTAAAAATATAAAAAAATGTTGAGGCATTCTTTGGCCCATTTCGATCAAATTCGTATCGTTTTAGGGTTGATTATGGTTAACCCGGAATGAAGGTAATTTTTAAAATGACAAATTCTTCATTTCCAAAGATGAAAACATATTTGGATACCAACTTGAGAGTTGTACATGTGGTCTCGTTTGCGAGAGAAGACATATAGTTCTTGGGCCCCTTTTTCTCAACTTCAGGTCATTCTAGGCCCAAGTTTGACCAGCCTCGAACGAAGGCTATTTGGAAGAAGTGGAATTATGGGTTTAAAAATATAAAATAAGTTTTTGATACCCATTTGAGAGATATAGGTGGGTTCTCAAGATCTCGCCCATTTCGATCTAATTTGTATCGTTTTAGGGTTGATTCAGGTTAATCCTGAATGAAAGTGATTTTTGAAAACTAAAATTATTCATTTCCAAAGATGAAATCATATTTGGGTACCCATTTGAGAGTTTTACACGTGGTTTTGATTGCAAGAGAAGATGTGTAGTTCTTGGGCCCATTTTTCTCAACTTCGGGTCATTCTAGGCCAGGGTTTGACCAACCACGAACGAAGGGTATTTGGAAGAAGTGGAATTATGGGTTTAAAAATACAAAATAATTTTTTGATACCCATTTGAGATATACAGGTTGGTTCCCGAGTGCTCGTAACATTGAGGCATTCTTTGGCCCATTTCGATCAAATTCGTATCATTTTAGTGTTGATTCTGGTTAAACCCGAATGAAGGTGATTTTTGAAAAGACAAATTCTTCATTTGCAAATATGAAATAATGTTTTGATACCCATTTGAGAGTTGTACACGTGGTCCTGATTGTGGGAGAAGACGTGTAGTTCTTGGGCCTCGTTTTCTCCACTTCGGGTCATTTCAGGCCCAAATTTGACCAGCCTCGAACTAAGGTTATTTGGAAGAAGTGGAATTATGGGTTTAAAAATACAAAATAATTTTCTGATACCCATTTGAGAGATATAGGTGGGTTCCCGAGCTCACGCAATGTTGAAGCATTCTTTGGCCCATTTCAATCAAATTCGTATCGTTTTAGGGTTGATTCTGGTTAACCTCGAATGAAGGTGATTTTTGAAAAGCAAAATTCTTCATTTTCAAATATGAAATCATATTTGGATACCCATTTGAGAGTTGTACACATGGTCCTAATTGTGAGTGAAGACGTGTAGTTCTTGGGCCCCTATTTCTCAACTTCGGTTCATTTTAGGCCTAAGTTTGACCAACCCTGAATGAAGGTTATTTATAAAAAGTTGAATTATGGGGTTAAAAATATAAAATAATTTTTTGATACCCATTTGAGAGATACAATTGGGTTCACGAGCGCTCGTAACGTTGAGCCATTCTTTGGCCCATTTCGATCAAATCCGTATCATTTTAAGGTTGATTATGGTTAACCCCGAATGAAGGTAATTTTTAAAAAGACAAATTCTTCATTTCCAAAGATGAAATCATATTTGGATACCAATTTGAGAGTTGCTCACGTGGTCTCGATTGCGGGAGAAGACGTATAGTTCTTAGGCCCCTTTTTCTCAACTTCGGATCATTCTAGGCCCATGTTTGACCAACCTCGAACGAAGGCTATTTGGAAGAACTAGAGTTATCGGTTTAAAAATATAAAATAAGTTTTTGATACACATTTGAGAGATATAGGTGGTTTCTCGAGATTTAACAATGTTGAGGCATTCTTTGGCCCATTTCGATCAAATTCGTACCCTTTTAGGATTGATTCTAGTTAACCTCGAATGAATGAGATTTTTGAAAAGAAAAATTCTTCATTTGCAAATATGAAATCATATTTGGATACCCATTTGAGAGTTGTACATGTGGTCCTGATTGTGAGTGAAGACCTGTAGTTATTGGGCCCTTTTTCTCAACTTCAGGTCATTCTAGGCCCAAGTTTTACCAGCTCTGAATGAACGTTATTTGGAAGAAGTGGAATTATGGGTTTAAAAATACAAAATATTTTTTTGATTTCCATTTGAGAGATGCAACTGGGTTCCCGAGCGCTCGTAACGTTGCGTCATTCTTTTTCCCATTTCGATCAAATTCATATCGTTTTAGGGTCGATTCTGGTTAGCCCCAAATAAAGGTGATTTTTGAAATGCAAAATTCTTTATTTGCGAATATTAAATCATATTTGGATACACATTAGAGAGTTGTACACGTGGTCCCGATTGCGAGCGAAGATGTGTAGTTCTTGGGTCCCTTTTTCTCAACTTAGGGTCGTTCTAGGACCAAGTTTGACCAGCCCCGAACAAAGGCTAATTAGAAGAAGTGGAAGTATGGGTTCCCAAGCGCTCGTAACACTGCGGCATTCTTTGGCCCATTTAGATCAAATTCATATCGTTTTAGGGTTGATTCAGGTTAACCCTGAATGAAGGTGTTTTTTTTAAAGTAAAATTCTTCATTTGCAAATATGAAATTATATTTGGATACCCATTTGAGAGTTGT
>JASDQU010438712.1:68147-79109 GCA_032191745.1 Picea mariana
GAGACATACAAGTGGGTTCCCGAGCGCTCGTAACTTTGAGGTATTCTTTGGCCCATTTCGATCAAATTCGTATCGTTTTAGGATTGATTATGGTTAACCCCGAATGAAGTTGATTTTTGAAACGACAAATTCTTCATCTGCAAATATGAAATCATATTTGGATACCCATTTGAGAGTTGTACACGTGGTCCCGATTGCGGGAGAAGACGTGTAGTTCTTGGGCCCCTTTTTCTCGACTCGGGTCATTCTTGTCCAAAGTTTGACAAGCCTCGAACAAAGGCTATTTGGAAGAAGTGGAATTATGGGTTTAAAAATAAAAAATAATTTTTTGATACCCATTTGAGAGATATAGGTGGGTTCCCGAGCTCACGCAACGTTGAGGTATTCTTTGGCCCATTTCGATCAAATTTGTATCATTTTAGGGTTGATTATGGTTAACTCTGAATGAATCTGATTTTTGAAAAACAAAATTATTCATTTGCAAATCTGAAATCATATTTGGATACCCATTTTGACAGTTGTACACGTGGTCCTCATTGCGGGAGAAGACGTGTAGTTCTTGGGCCCCTTTGTCTCAACTTCGGGTCATTTTAGGCCCAAGTTTGACCAACCTCGAATGAAGGCTATATGGAAGAAGTGGAATTATGGGTTTAAAAATAAAAAATAGTTTTTTGATACCCATTTGAGAGATATAGGTTGGTTCTTGAGCTCACACAACGTTGAGGTATTGTTTTCCCCATTTCGATCAAATTCGTATCGTTTTAGGGTTGATTATGGTTAACCCTGAATGAGGGTGATTTTTTAAAAGAAAAATTTTGCAATTGCAAATATGAAATTATATTTGGATACCCATTTGAGAGTTGTACACGTGGCCTTGATTGCGAGTGAAGACTTGTAGTTCTTCGGCCCTTTTTCTCAACTTCGGGTCATTCTAGCCCCAAGTTTTACCAGCTCCGAATGAAGCCTATTTGGAAGAAGTGGAATTATGGGTTTAAAAATACAAAATAACTTTTTGATTTCCATTTGAGAGATGCAAATGGGTTTCCGAGTGCTCGTAACATTGAGGAATTATTTTTCCCATTTCGATCCAATTCATATCGTTTAAGGGTCGATTATGGTTAGCCCCAAATAAAGGTGATTTTTGAAAAGCAAAATTCTACATTTGCAAATATTAAATCATATTTGGATACACATTTGAGAGTTGTACACGTGGTCCCAATTATGAGTGAAGACTTGTAGTTCTTGGGCCCCTTTTTCTCAACTTCGGGTCGTTCTAGGACCAAGTTTGGCTAGCCCCGAATGAAGTCTATTTAGAAGAAGTGGAATTATGGGTTTAAAATTATAAAATAATTTGTTGATACCCATTTGAAACATGCAAGTGGGTTCCCGAGCGCCCGTAACGTTGAGGCATTCTTTGGCCCATTTCGATCAAATTCATATCATTTTAGGGTTGATTTTGGTGAACCCCGAATGAAGGTGAATTTCGAAAAGAAAAATTCTTCATTTGCAAATATGAAATCATATTTTGATACCAATTTGAGAGTTGTACACGTGGTCTTGATTGCAAGCGAATCCATGTAGTTCTTAGGCCCCTTTTTCTCAACTTCGGGTCATTCTAGGCCCAATTTTGACCAGCCCCGAAGGAAGGCTATTTGGAAGAAGTGGAATTATGGGTTTAAAAGTACAAAATAATTTTTTGATACGCATTTGAGACATACAAGTTGGTTCTCGAGCGCTCGTAACGTTGAGCCATTCTTTGGCCCATTTTGATCAAATTCGTATCGTTTTAAGATTGATTCTGGTTAGCCACGAATGAAGGTGATTTTTGAAACGACAAATTTTTCATTTGCAAATATGAAATCATATTTGGATACGCATTTGAGAGATGTAAGTGGGTTCTTGTGCGCTCGTAACGTTGAGGCATTATTTGGCCCATTTCGATCAAATTCGTATCGTTTTAGGGTTGATTCTGGTTAATCCCGAATGAAGTTGATTTTTTTAAAGCAAATTCTTCATTTGCAAATATGAAATCATATTTAGATACCCATTTGAGAGTTGTACACATGGTCTTGATTGCGAGCGAACACGTGTATTTCTTGGGCCCCCTTTCTTCTCAACTTCGGGTCATTCTAGTCCCAGTTTGACTAGCCTCGGACGAAGACTATTTGGAAGAAGTGGAATTATGGGTCTAAAAATATAAAATAATTTTTTGATACCCATTTGAGAGATGCAAGTGGGTTCCCGAACGCTTGTAACGTTGAGGCATTATTTTTCCCATTTCGATCAAATTCATATTGTTTTAGGGGCGATTATGGTTAACCCCGAATGAAGGTGATTTTTGAAAAGAAAAATTCTTCATTTGCAAATATTAAATCATATTTAGATACACATTTGAGAGTTCTACATGTGGTCCTGATTGCAAGCGAAAACGTGTAGTCCTTGGGTTCCTTTTTCTCAGCTTCAGGTCATTCTAGGCCTAAGTTTGTCTAGCCTCGAACAAAGATTGTTTGGAAGAACTGAAATTATGGGTTTAAAAATATAAAATAAGTTTTTGATACCCATTTGAGAGATATAGGTGGGTTCCCGAGATTTCGCAATGTTGCAGTATTCTTTGGCCCATTTCGATCAAATTTGTATCCTTTTAGGGTTGATTCTGGTTAACACCGAATGAAGGTGATTTTTGAAAAGAAAAATTCTTCATTTGCAAATATGAAATCATATTTGAATACCCATTTGAGAGTTGTACACGTGGTCTTTATTGCGAGTTAAGACATGTAGTTCTTCAACCCTTTTTCTCAACTTCGGGTCATTCTAGCCCCAAGTTTTACAAAATAAGTGGAATTATGGGTTTAAAAATACAAAATAATTTTTTGATTTCCATTTGAGAGATGCAAGTGGGTGCCCGAGCGCTCGTAACATTGAGGAATTCTTTTTTCCATTTCGATCAAATTCATATCGTTTTAGGGTCGATTCTAGTTTGCCCCGAATAAAGGTGATTTTTGAATAGCAAAATTCTTAATTTGCAAATATTAAATCATATTTGGATACACATTTGAGAGGTGTACACGTGGTCCCGATTATGAGCGAAGATGTGTAGTTCTTGGGCCCCTTTTTCTCAACTTCTGGTGGTACTAGGCCCAACTTTGACCAACCTCGAACGAAGGCTATTTGGAAGAAGTGGAATTAAAAATGTAAAATAATATTTTGATACCCATTTGAGACATATAGGTGGGTTCCCGAGCTCTCGCAACATTCAGGCATTATTTGGCCAATTTCAACCAAATTCGTATCGTTTTAGGGTTTATTCTAGTTAACCTCGAATGAAGGTGATTTTTGAAAAGACAAATTTTTCATTTCCAAAGATGAAATTATATTTGGATACCCATTTGAGATTTGTACACGTCGTCCCAATTGAGGGAGAAGACGTGTAGTTCTTGGGCCCCTTTTTCTCAACTTCAGATCATTCTGGTTAACCCCAAACAATGTTGATTTTTTTGAAGCAAATTTCTTCATTTGCAAACATCAAATCATATTTGGATACCTATTTGAGAGTTGTATACGTGGTCTTGATTGCGAGCGAAGACGTGTAGTTCTTGGGCCCCCTTTTTTCTCAACTTCGAGTCATTCTAGTCCCAAGTTTTTGACCAGCCTCGAATGAAGGCTATTTGGAAGAAGTGGAGTTATGGGTTTAAAAATACAAAATAATTTTTGGATACCCATTTGAGACATACAAGTGGGTTCCCGAGCGCTCATAACGTTGAGGCATTCTTTGGCCCATTTCGATCAAATTCGTATCGTTTTAGGGTTGATTTTGGTTAACCCTAAATGAAGGTGATTTTTGAAAAGACAAATTATTCATTTTCAAATATGAAATCACATTTGGATAACCATTTGAAAGTTCTACACGTGGTCCTGATTGTGGGAGAAGACGTGTAGTTCTTGGGGCCCTTTTTGTCAACTTTGGGTCATTCTAGGCCCAAGTTTGACCACCCTTGAACGAAGACTATTTGGAAGAAGTGGAATTATGGGTCTAAAAATATAAAATAATTTTTTAATACCCATTTGAGAGATGCAAGTGGGTTCCCGAGCACTCGTAACGTTGAGGCATTATTTTTCCCATTTCAATCAAATTCATATTGTTTTAGGGGCAATTATGGCTAACCCCGAATGAAGGTGATTTTTGAAAACAAAAATTCTTCTTAAATCATATCTGGATACACATTTGAGAGTTGTACACGTGGTCCCGATTATGAGCGAAGACGTGTAGTTCTTGGGCCCCTTTTTCTCATCTTCGTGTCGTACAAGGCCCAAGTTTATCTAGCCTCGAACGAAGACTATTTGGAAGAAATGGAATTATGGGTTTAAAAATATAAAATAATTTTTTGATACTCATTTGAGAGATATAGGTGTGTTCCCGAGCTCTCTTAATGTTGAGGCATTCTTTGGCCCATTTTGATCAAATTCATATCGTTTTATGGTTGATTCTGGTTAACCCCAAATGAAGGTGATTTTTTAGAAACAGAATTCTTCATTTGAAAATATGAAATCATATTTGGATACCCATTTGAGAGTTGTACATGTGGTCCTAATTGCGAGCGAATACGTGTAGTTCTTGGGCCACTTTTTCTCAACTTCAGCTCATTCCAGGCCCAAGTTTGACCAGCCTCGAATGAAGGATATTTGGAAGAAATGGAATTATGGGTTTAAAAATACAAAATAATTTTTTGATAGCCATTTGAGACATACAAGTGGGTTCTCGAGCGCTCGTAACGTTGAGGCATTCTTTGGCCCGTTTCGATCAAATCTGTATCGTTTTAGGGTTGATTATGTTTAACTCCGAATGAAGTTAATTTTTGAAAAGACAAATTTTTCTTTTCCAAAGATGAAATCATATTTGGATACCAATTTTAGAGTTGTAAACATGGTCCCAATTGTGGGAGAACACGTATAGTTCTTTGGCCCCTTTTTCTCAACTTCGGGTCATTCTAGGCCCAAGTTTGACCAGCCTCGAACGAAGGCTATTTGGAACAACTGAAACTATGGGTTTAAAAATATAAAAAAAGTTTTTTATACCCATTTGAGAGATATATGTGAGTTCCCGAGATCTTGCAATTGTGAGGCATTCTTTGGCCCATTTCGATCAAATTCGTATCCTTTTAGGGTTGATTCTGGTTAACCCCGAATGAAGGTGATTTTTGAAAAGAAAAATTCTTCATTTTCAAATATGAAATCATATTTGGATACCCATTTTGAGAGTTGTATACGTGGTCTTGATTGCGAGCGAAGCCGTGTAGTTCTTGGGCCCCTTCTTCTCAGATTCAGGTCATTCTAGGTCCAAGTTTGACTAGCCTGGAACGAAGGGTATTTGAAAGAAGTTGACCTATGGGTTTAAAATAATAAAATATTTTTTGGATACACATTTGAGAGATGCAAGTGAGTTCCCGAGAGCTCGTAATGTTGAGGCATTCTTTGGCCCATTTCGATCAAATTCATATCATTTTAGGGTTGTTTCTAGTTAATCCCGAATGAAGGTGATTTTTGAAAAGAAAAATTCTTCATTTGCAAATATGAAATCATATTTGGATACCCATTTGAGACTTGTACACGTGGTATTGATTGTGAATGAAGACATGTAGTTCTTGGGCTCCTTTTTCTCAACTTCGGGATATTCTAGGCCCAAGCTTGACCAGCCTGGAATGAAGTGTATCTGGAAGAATTTGAATTATGGGTTTAAAAATAAAAAATATTTTTATGATACCCATTTGAGAGATACAGGTGGGATCCCGAGCTCTCGCAACGTTGAGAGATTCTTTGGCCCATTTTGATCAAAATCGTATTGTTTTAGGGTTGATTCTCGTTAACCCCGAATGAAGGTGATTTTTGAAAAGACAAATTCTTCATTTGAAAATATGAAATCACATCTGGATACCCATTTGAGAGTTGTACTTGTGGTCTCGATTGAGGAATTCTTTGGCCCATTTCGATCAAATTCGTATCGTTTTAGGGTTGATTTTGGTTAACCACGAATGAAGTTGATATTTTTAAAGCAAATTCTTCATTTGCAAATATGAAATCATATTTAGATACCCATTTGAGAGTTGTACACATGGTCTTGATTGCGAGCGAAAACGTGTATTTCTTGGGCCCCCTTTTTTCTCAACTTCGGGTCATTCTAGTCCCAAGTTTGACCAGCCTCAAACAAAGACTATTTGGAAGAAGTGGAATTATCGGTCTAAAAATATAAAATAATTTTTTGATACCCATTTAAGAGATGCAAGTGGGTTCCCGAGTGCTCGTAACGTTGAGGCATTCTTTTTCCCATTTCGATCAAATTCATATTGTTTTAGGGGCGATTATGGTTAATCCCGAATGAAGGTGATTTTTGAAAAGAAAAATTCTTCATTTGAAAATATTAAATCATATTTAGATACACATTTGAGAGTTGTACATGTGGTCTTGATTGCAAGCGAAGACGTGTAGTTCTTGGGCTCCTTTTTCTCAGCTTCGGGTCATTCTAGGCCTAAGTTTGTCTAGCCTCGAACGAAGACTGTTTGGAAGAACTGAAATTATGGGTTAAAAAATATAAAATAAGTTTTTGATACCCATTTGAGAGATATAGGTGGGTTTCCGAGATCTCGCAATGTTGAGGCATTCTTTGGCCCATTTCGATCAAATTCGTATCCTTTTAGGGTTGATTCTGGTTAACATTGAATGAAGGTGATTTTTGAAAAGAAAAATTCTTCATTTGCAAGTATGAAATAATATTTGGATACCCATTTGAGAGTTGTACACGTGGTCTTGATTGTGAGTTAAGACATGTAGTTCTTCAGCCCTTTTTCTCAACTTTGGGTCATTCTAGCCCCAAGTTTTACAAAATAAGTGGAATTATGGGTTTAAAAATACAAAATAATTTTTTGATTTCCATTTGAGAGATGCAAGTGCGTGCCCGAGTGCTAGTAACGTTGAGGAATTATTTTTTCCATTTCGATCAAATTCATATCGTTTTAGGGTCAATTCTGGTTTGCTCCGAATAAAGGTGATTTTTGAATAGCAAAATTCTTCATTTGCAAATATTAAATCATATTTGGATACACATTTGAGAGTTGTACACGTGGTCCCGATTATGAGCGAAGACGTGTAGTTCTTGGGCCCCTTTTTCTCAACTTCTGGTGGTACTAGGCCCAACTTTGACCAACCTCGAACGAAGGCTATTTGAAAGAAGTGGAATTAAAAATGTAAAATAATATTTTGATACCCATTTGAGAGATATAGGTGGGTTCCCGAGCTCTCGCAACATTGAGGCGTTATTTGGCCAATTTCGATCAAATTCGTATCGTTTTAGGGTTTATTCTAGTTAACCTCGAATGAAGGTGATTTTTGAAAAGACAATTTTTTCATTTCCAAAGATGAAATCATATTTGGATACTCATTTTAGATTTGTACACATCGTCCCAATTTAGGGAGAAGACGTGAAGTTCTTGGGCCCCTTTTTCTCAACTTTGGATCATTCTGGTTAACCCCAAACGAAGTTGATTTTTTTGAAGCAAATTTCTTCATTTGCAAACATCAAATCATATTTGGATACTCATTTGAGAGTTGTACACGTGGTCTTGATTGCGAGCGAAGACGTGTAGTTCTTGGGCCCCCTTTTTCTCAACTTCGGGTCATTCTAGTCCCAAGTTTTTGACCAGCCTCGAATGAAGGCTATTTGGAAGAAGTGCAATTATGGTTTTAAAAATACAAAATAATTTTTAGATACCCGTTTGAGAAATACAATTAGGTTCCCGTGCGCTCGTAACGTTGAGGCATTCTTTGGCCCATTTCGATCAAATTCGTATCGTTTTAGGGTTGATTATGGTTAACCCCGAACGAAGGTGATTTTTGAAAAGACAAATTCTTCATTTGCAAATATGAAATCATATTTGGATGCCCATTTGAGAGTTGTACACGTGGTCCTGATTACGGAAGGAAACGTGTACTTCTTGGGCACCTTTTTCTCAACTTCGGGGCATTCTAGGCCCAAGTTTGTATAGCCTCGAACGAAGACTATTTGGAAGAAATGGAATTATGGGCTTAAAAATATAAAATAACTTTTTAATACCCATTTGAGAGATGTAAGTGGGTTCTCGTGCGCTCGTAACGTTGAGGCATTCTTTAGCCCACTTCGATCAAATTTGTATTGTTTTAGGGTTGATTATGCTTAACCTCGAATGAAGTTGACTTTTTTAAAGCAAATTTCTTCATTTGAAAATATGAAATCATATTTGGATACCCATTTGAGAGTTGTACACGAGGTCTTGATTGCGAGCGAAGATGTGTAGTTCTTGGGCCCCCTTTTTTCTCAACTTCGGGTCATTCTAGTCCCAAGTTTTTGACCATCCTCGAATGAACCCTATTTGGAAGAAGTGGAATTATGGGTTCAAAAATACAAAATAATTTTTGGATACCCATTTGAGAGATACAAGTGGGTTCTCGTGCGCTCGTAATGTGGAGGCATTCTTTGGCCCATTTCGATCAAATTCGTATCGTTTTAGGGTTGATTATGGTTAACCATGAATGAAGTTGATTTTTTTAAATCAAATTCTTCATTTGCAAATATGAAA
This sequence comes from Picea mariana, assembly GCA_032191745.1. Taxonomy (NCBI): domain Eukaryota; kingdom Viridiplantae; phylum Streptophyta; class Pinopsida; order Pinales; family Pinaceae; genus Picea; species Picea mariana. The sequence continues at coordinate 76,751 of JASDQU010438712.1, forward strand.
TCATATTTAGATACCCATTTGGGAGTTGTACACGTGGTCTTGATTGCGAGCGAAGACATGTGTTTCTTGGGCCCCCTTTTTTCTCAACTTCGGGTCATTCTAGTCCCAAGTTTTACCAGCCTTGAACGAAAACTATTTGGAAGAAGTGGAATTATGGATCTAAAAATATAAAATAATTTTTTGATACCCATTTGAGAGATGCAAGTGGGTTCCCAAGCGCTCGTAACATTGAGGCATTCCTTTTCCCATTTCGATCAAATTCATATTGTTTTAGGGGTGACTATGGTTAACCCCGAATGAAGGTGATTTTTGAAAAGAAAAATTCTTCATTTGCAAATATTAAATCATATTTAGATACACATTTGAGAGTTGTACACGTGGTCCTGATTGTGAGCGAAAACATGTAGTTCTTGGGCTCCTTTTTCTCAGCTTCGGGTCATTCTAGGCCCAAGTTTGTCTAGCCTCGAATGAAGACTGTTTGGAAGAACTGAAATAATGGGTTTAAAAATATAAAATAAGTTTTTGGTACCGATTTGAGAGATATAGGTGGGTTCCCGAGATCTCACAATGTTGAGGCTTTCTTTGGCCCATTTCGATCAAATTACTATCCTTTTAGGGTTGATTCCGGTTAACCCCGAATGAAGGTGATTTTNAAGAAGTGGAATTATGGGTTTAAAAATACAAAATAATTTTTTGATTTCCATTTGACAGATGCAAGTGGGTTCCCGAGCGCTCGTAACGTTGAGGGATTCTTTTTTCCATTTCGTTCAAATTCATATCGTTTTAAGGTCGATTCTGGTTTGCCCCTAATAAAGGTGATTTTTGAAAAGCAAAATTCTTCATTTGCAAATATTAAATCATATTTGGATACACATTTGAGAGTTGTACACATGGTCTCGATTATGAGCGAAGACGTGTAGTTCTTGGGCCCCTTTTTCTCAACTTCGGGTCGTACTAGGCCCAAGTTTGACCAACCTCGAACGAAGGCTATTTGGAATAAGTGGAATTATGGGTTTAAAAATATAAAATAATAATTTGATACCCATTTGAGAGATATAGGTGGGTTCTTGAGCTCTCGCAACATTGAGGCACTATTTGGCCAATTTCGATCAAATTCTTATCGTTTTAGGGTGTATTATGGTTAACCCCGAATGAAGGTGATTTTTGAAAAGACAAATTTTTCATTTCCAAAGATGAAATCATATTTGGATACCCATTTGAGATTTGTACGCGTCGTCCCGATTGAGGGAGAAGACATGTAGTTCTTGGGCCCCTTTTTCTCAACTTCGGGTCATTCTGGTTAACCCCGAATGAAGTTGATTTTTTTAAAGCAAATTTCTTCATTTGCAAATATGAAATCATATTTCGATACCCACTTGAGAGTTGTACATGTGGTCTTGATTGCGGGCGAAGACATGTAGTTCTTGGGCCCCCTTTTTTCTCATCTTCGGGTCATTCTAGTCCAAAGTTTTTGACCAGCCTTGAATGAAGGCTATTTGGAAGAAGTGGAATTATGGGTTTAAAAATACAAAATAATTTTCGGATACCCATTCTAGAGATGTAAGAGGGTTCTCGTGCACTCATAACGTTGAAGCATTCTTTGGCCCATTTCGATGAAATTCGTATCGTTTTAGGGTTGATTTTGGTTAACCCCGAATGAAGTTGATTTTTATAAAGCTTATTTCTTCATTTGCAAATATGAAATCATATTTGGATACCCATTTGAGAGTTGTACACATGGTCTTGATTGCGAGTGAAGACATGTAGTTCTTGGGCCCCCTTTTTTCTCAACTTTGGGTCATTCTAGTCCCAAGTTTTTTACCAGCGTCGAATGAAGGTTATTTGGAAGAAGTGGAATTATGGGTTTAAAAATACAAAATAAATTTTGGATACCCATTTGAGAGATAAAAGTAGGTTCCTGTGCGCTCGTAACGTTGAGGCATTCTTTGGTCCATTTTGATCAAATTCGTATAGTTTTAGGATTGATTTTGGTTAACCCCGAATGAAGGTGATTTTTGAAAAGACAAATTCTTCATTTGCAAATATGAAATCACATTTGGATACCCATTTGAGAGTTGTACACGTCATCCTGATTGAGGGAGAAGACGTGTAGTTCTTTGGCCCCTTTTTCTCAACTTCGGGTCATTCTAGCCCCACGTTTGACCAACCCCAAATGAAGGCTATTCGGAGGAAGTGGAATTATGGACTTAAAAATACAGAATAATTTTTTGATACCCATTTGAGAGATGCAAGTGGGTTCTCGACCGCTCGTAACGTTGAGGCATTCTATTGCCCATTTCGATCAAACTCCTATCATTTTAGGGTCAATTCTGGTTAACCCCGAATGAAGGTGATTTTC